>NMRB01000645.1:156108-167443 GCA_002633025.1 Notospermus geniculatus
GGGGGGAGATTGGATTCCACTACACAACGAAGTTTTACAAGCCTTTAGTTACCATGATGATATCAATTTCAGATGTTACGTGGTTTGCAGAGGGGCATGCAGACAGAGGGTAGTGTCACTTAATTTAATTGTTGTCGCTTAGTATTACACGACCTCAGTAAGTGATATGAGGGAAGGACACCCACACATTATAGCGCTTGGTTTCTTGTCCAATTGCACCGCAAGTGATCAAACGAGGTGTCCAAAAAGTAGACAAAAGGACGAAAACTCGTTTCGTACGGACTTAAACACTAAAGAATTAATTCTAATTCACATGATGGACGATGAATGTAAAAAGAATTTTGATATCTTACTTGCAGTGACAGTCGTCGGGCTTGGGGCTAAAAAGAGAGTTACAGTATATTCTAAAAGAATCATGCAAATTACAGGACAAATGACAAGACGAATTGTTCAAGACATTAGTCGAGAGTAGATCTATATCCAAAAGAATAGTATCCTTTTGAATATAGATCTACTCTAGACTAGTATCCGATATCTCAATTATGTACATACATGTACGCTATATAGTCTCTTTAGGCCTCTTCAATGCTAGAGAAATTGACCATGCAACAGAGTGGGTGAGGTCAGAATTCTGTCTATCTTAGGTGTTACGTGTTAGTGTTACAGATCTGTTAACCTTCATGTTAACCAGAACGGCTTGTGGTAATCGACTCGACGCTACCACTCGATGATTCGATGGTTGCTAGGGGGCGGTATTTGGGCTAAGTACAGTAGTACACTCACTGACCATTACCGGTGCCTTAGAAAATTTGTTGCAGAAATACACCTTCCCACTTTGACTCATTTTACATAAACTTACATCATCTGGTTGATCTGAGCTACTGACCTAATTGCACCTTGCACCCCTCTGGTTATAAGTGGGCCATTCCAATCCTCTGTTAAGTACCGTAGTACAGATTATTAAGCAATCATGTGCATCAAGGCAAGGGGAATGCATAATGGTTGCGGGCCAACGTTATTATTCATCGGATTTGAAAATTCAAAAGTGTTTTTTATATTAAAGAATTCTCTGTAAAAGTGCATAACTTTGTAACCCATGTAACCTTGGCGCATCATTACTTGACTTGGCCCATTTTCCCGCGTGACCCGACGTATTGTAAGCTGCGTGGCCAGTGCAGAAACACGACGCAGATCGTATTTATTCTCGCATAGTCGTAAAACCGTAAAACTGGAGTGTAATATTAGGGAGTTTGAGGTCAGCGGTATACGTATAAGGATCCGTGATAAGTTGCTGATCTCAAACTCCCTATTGATGGTGACGAAGTTTACTTATGTCGGAATCCACAAACTATCTCGAAATGGTAGCGAAGCATGGGCGGATTGTTCGCCAAGGATGAGCGTACCTGGATCAGTGGAGATCGTGTGTCACACAAATACGATAGGGCCCACATGCGATAAGACAACAAATTTATCCCAATTTCACCGTTGACAATTTTTCTTTCTTCTATTACCAGTATCATTATCATTTTTTTATTTTACTAGTGTAATCACTAGGCCTACTTGGCCGATTTGTGCATTTTGAAGCTTCCCTAGCAACCATCGAGTCATCGAGTGGTCGCGTCGCGTCGAGTCGATTACCACAAGCCCATCATACATCGGGGGATGGATATTAGATTCTATTACGTGACGAAGTTTCAACAAGCCTTTAGTTACCATGATGTCAATTTCAGATGTTACGTGATTTGCAGCAACGCATGCAGATGGAGGGTAGTGTCACTTAAAGGAGCCCGGTATTGCCACTTTTTCTCGACAGCCGGCGCCACGCGCCACTCTCAAACCCAGGGACTAACTACGTTGCCGGCGAATTGACCCGATTTTCTCTGTACATTTGTAATGCATTTTTGTAGTTCGTCTTTCTGCTGCTAGGTGGCTCCCACTACATCGGCAGTCAAATAACGCATTTGAGGTCCAATACCCAATCAACGTCATCTTCGGAGGTACTCGGCTACATTCGGTCGGCCATCGTACACTACCTCGACATTAGATGTCCGCGAGTGACACCACTTGTCTCCTGTTCCTTACACTCCTCGCGCAGTGTCTTCTCACTCATACCTGTCGTTCATAGACACTGCTTACAATAGCCAGATTCCCGCCGATTTACCGCATGATGGCAGCACTAGTCAGCGGCCAAACAGCGCCGGCGTTGCTCGGTGCTTCGGCCTGTTTACAAGATCAATCAATATACAAACATAATAATCTCATATAGAGAGCCGTTATCCACTTCTTTAGCGATGTTTCAAAACAATAAAGGCACGAACTAAACACTGAAAAGTGCAAAGTGGCACTGCATGCTGGACACGGGGGGGAGGGGCATCCATTGCTGTTGTAGACTAGTCGTGCTGCGTCGTAATGCAACAGTCCCATATAAAATGCTTTACGACGAGTGACCAGTCTGCCACGGTTGTCATGGACGCTGACAGTGAACCAATCAGAAAATGTTTCATGTATTCCGTTAGTTACGCTAAACGCCCTCTAGTGGTAAATCGGCGGGGATCTGGCCATTGTAAGCAGTGTCTATGAACGACAGGTATGAGTGAGAAGACACTGCGCAAGGAGTGTACTGTTCCTCCTCTATTAAGTATTGGGAGGGAATCTGGCATGAGGAGGCCCAGAAGACCAATGGCGCACTCAAGGAAGAAAAAGGGCGGGTGGGGGGGGGAACATCGAAACAATACCCGCACAGCACGAGCACCCAACCCCCTTACACCTGCCTTGCCTCACAACCCTCACTCTGTGTACCCTTGTTCCCGCGCCCAACACCAGAATGAATGAGTCGTCACAGTCGCCGCGTGGTGTCACTCGGGACATTAGATGTCCCCGAGTGACACCACTTGTCTCCTGTTCCTCCTCTATTAAGTATTGGGAGGGAATCTGGCATGTCTCCGGCAAATCACCACTGGCTCCACTTCGTTGCACCACCCGTATTTCGGGGGATTGAGCACCCCCAACACTACTTCCCAATACTATTCCCAATACTCAATCCTCCGAAATACTCCTTTCCCTTGGGAGCCGGAGGCCCCCGAAATCCACAACGCCGAGCCCTGGAGGCCTCCGACCCCCAACCGCGGCGGAAGAGGAAAACCCCTTCCTATCCGTGATTAGAACACGTGCGGTTGGACGCCGAAAGCAACCAAAATTACATTATACATTCTCCTTAACCCCAACGCCACACTCCAAACTCTGGCCGTCGCCCAAGCTTGTCATACCACTTACATTCCATTCACCCATGATTAATTAACGAACGAACGAATATATCACAACACAATTGCGCCACCGATCCTGAACGGTCCCACCCAGCCGTCTAATATACACATGGATTGTATGCAACACATACCAGAGACCCAATACACGTTCCCTATTCACCAGCCATGGACAGCCCCGTGAAAACTTACCAGGGCCTATTTGCACATCACCTCTGCACGTGGCTGTCGTGTCCCTCACTCCAAGCCCACAACAATGGCCTATAATCTGCCCCCTCGGCATACAAGCCCTCCACGGCTTTACTGGCCCTACTCGGCCGTGCCCTCCTCGGCACATTATAGCCCTCCTCGGCTTTAGGCCCTCCTCGGCCGTGCCCTCCTCGGCACATTATATCGCCCTCCTCGGCGAGGAAAAAAAAAAAAATTACCTAGAGGCAGGGCCACCCCAACAATCTACCAGTCGCCTTCGACGCCTCGTACCGGCAAAGATTTGCCCACACACCGGAGCTCGATGTGCACGGTTCCGCGACCAACACCAGAATGAATGAGTCGTCACAGTCGCCGCGTGGTGCCACTCGGGACAGAAAATAGGAGCCTCGGCGTAGTAATCATCTTTCAAATCGAAAGATAATTCAGTGATTCGCCGCAAGTGAGTGATCGTCTGTGACCTTGACCTTAATCGTCCGCACTTGATATAGTGCAGACCAATGCTATACTTTTTTCACGTATTTATGGGTTCTTTGCACATTATATCAGTGGGATAATTTTATTTATTGTAGATTTGAACTTTAAGTGAATTTAGGCAAATTGTAACCAGTGATAACACTGAGGCTGAACTGATAGTTATGTTGAAACAACAATGGCCGCCCAGCCTTCGCTTCACCACTTGAGAAGTTCAACCTGCTATTATAGTGTGAGTAGACCTTCAGGCCTCCCTTATTATATCTTTTGGATTACGGATTCTCCGACGTGCTTTTTGGGAAAACCAGAAAAAAAATATTTTTTCCGACTTGCCATTTTTGAGCAGTGTTTTTTTTCCCGCCGACGCATTTTTTTCAAAAGCTCCTTGTTTTTCCAAGCGGCAAGCAAAATCGCGAATAATCATCGTAGTTTTCCCCTGAACCCTGGCATACTCGGCAGCTTTACAACAGATAAAACCTTGGATTCAGTGTTCTGACTGCCTGCAAAACCTTTTTTTTATTTCTCCTACCTGCCGAGTTGACAATAATTGTCCGTGAATACCACCGCAAATAAAAATTGGTGAGTAAGGCCTCTTTTTTTTCTTTTTTATTTCCCCCTCCCTACCTACCTAAATGGTGATGACAATCCGTAATCCAAAAAATAAAATAAGCGTGGCCTCATCAGGTAAGGTAACATGCTTCAACTTAGTTTTCTATGTGTGGGTAGCAACACTTAGCTAGCCTAGATAGTAACTTAGATCATTCAGATAGATCGATTTGAACAGTTTTGTCGAGCATGCCACCGAAAGTAGATCCCGGAGCAATATGGCGCTGTCTGATATACATCAGAGTTACGATGAGCGTGCAAATCGTTCTCTGACATTCAGATTGGTCCAATACCGTGCTCCTTTAAGTATTAAATTGTTGTCGCTAATATTACACGACCTCAGTAAGTGATATGATCAAACGAGGTGTCCCAAAACGCAGACAAAAGACAAAAACTTGTTTCATATCATGACTTGGCCTTAACCCTTAGAACGCCGGATTTTTTCAACTTTTCCTTCCCCGTGACCGGGTTTTTTTGGAAAAAAAATTTTTCCGAAAAAAGAAAAAAAAATGCCAAAATGCATGTGTTTTGAAATTTTAATTTCATGACCTTTACCGAGTATACTTGGTAATGGTCCTTAAAAAGAGAATTGTTGCACTGAGTATACTCGGTAACGGCGCTCTAAGGGTTAAACGCTAAAGAATTAATTCTAATTCACATGATGGATAATGAATGTAAAAAGGAATTTTGATATCTTACTTGCAGTGACAGTCGTCGGGCTTGTGGCTAAAAAGAAAGTTAGAGTATATTCTTAAAGATTAAGGACCGATGACAACACAAATTGTTCACGACACAAGTCTAGAGTACGTGATTTTTTCATCATGTCAAAACTGTTTGATATGTAGGGCTGAATTTTTTACAATTCATTGGTAATATCCGCATTTTTGCATGTCTAAAATATCAATCCAATCCAAATATCAAGAGTGCAGCTCGCACAGTGTTAAATTTAATGGAAAATCCTTAGGGGGCATTTGGACTGGAAACGGATCAGATCCGTGCGCCAACGAATCCCGCTTTAGGCTGACTCACTTATAAACAGAGGGGTGCAAGGTGCAATTAGGTCAGTGGCTCAGATTAACCAGGTGATGTAAGATTATGTAAAATTAGTCAATGTGGGAAGGTGTATTTCTGCAACATACAGTAGAATCCGCCTAAGTCGTCACCGCCTAAGTCGGATTTTTCGCAACTCGTCAGCTGAAAGAAAGTCCCGATTTTGTGTAACGTTATTTCCATTAAAAATCGAATTCTAAGTCGTCAAATATAAGTCGTCAAATCGCCTAAGTCGTCGCACAATGACGGGTCCCGTGTAACAGAAATTGCAGGTAATTCCTGTCTCTAAGTCGTCAGACATAATGGTTTCGTTCATGGGCAGGTGACGTCACAAGTAAGTTCAGCTCCACCCCCAGCACGGTCCTTTTTCCCATAATTTCGGCAGAAAGATTGATGGAGAGGGGGTTCCCTGTGATTGTCTTGCTGTTCCATCGCAGACGCAGATGATTCTCTGTGTATCTTATGTCGTCATTTTGCCGACATACAATCATAAGTCGTCAAAATGACGATTTACACGTAAGTCGTCATTTTGACGACTTACGCCACGTATGCGATAGTCGTCATAACTCTAAGTCGTCACAAAAAGCTTGGTCCTGAGAGTGACGACTTACGCGGATTCTACTGTATTCCCTAAGGCTCTGTTTAGCAAATGCGAGTTTCGTTATTCACGTTCAGGGCTCTCACTGGAGTTTTCAGTAGAAGGGTCAGAGACTTCTGTGTATTTTTTTTCTGGGGTCAGCCCTCAGAAATCAGGGGTCAACCATGGTCAGTTCACAACATTGGGTGAATCTTCATGCGTCTCACTGACTCCTGCTGGTTTTTACTGTGCTTCAGACTACACACTTTGTGCATATTTGACCCGAGACCTCGGGTCATTGAGAGCCCTGCACGTTTCCCGATTTTGAGTACAGCCGTGCTCACAACTTAATAAAATAGTTTTCGGACTGCTTTCTGTGTCTGTGGATGGTTTTCGGCAAAGAAAGCTGCTAAATGCAACCCACATCAGTTGTGAGGATGGCTGTTATGTTTGTGGCTGCACTCCCACTGATGCGACATTTCCGCTAGACATATATCATGAAATGGTCCATGGACCATGTGCTCACTGGGTTGGACATAATAGTCTAATGACAGAGGGAGGTACATATCAGAACAATCTGGGTCAAGTCATTTCCAGGTAGGACTTTGATGATTTTTGGGTTATGCCACCTGGCGGCCATACTGGATGTCCGATCGGACTGGAGCTTCACATGCACATAAAGGTCATCTGCAGGGGGCCACATAGCACATTGGAGCGCTTTGGGTCAAGTCGTTCCTGAGTTAGCACTTTGATGATTTTCGGGTTACGCCACCTGGCGGCCATATTGGAGGTCCGATCGGGCCGAAACTTCACATGGACATAAAGGTCATCTGCAGGGGGCCACATAGCACATTGGAGCGCTTTGGGTTATGGCGTTCCTGAGTTACCGCACTTTGATGATTTTTGGGTTACGCCACCTGGTGGCCATGTTTGAAGTCAAATCAGGCCGAAATTTGACATGCATGTAAAGGTCATCTAGATGGAGGTAAGTATCAAATTTGAGCACTCTGCGTCAAGCCGTTCCTGAGTAATAGCACTTACTTGATTTTCAGGTTACGCCACCTGGCGGCCATATTGGATGTCCAATCGGGCCGAAACTTGGTATTTTTTAAGGTACCCCTCCAATGCATGTTTATGCAAGATATGAAGTTGCTCGGTGAAATAATGACAAACTGTGGCAGGTTCGTCACTTTTGTCGAACTTTGACCTCTGTGACCTTGAAAAGTAGGTCAAATCAAAAACCCGTTATATATGTTATGTATCCTTATTAGCTACACCTATGATAAAAATTTGGAGATGATCTAGTCATTAGTTCAGGAGTTATTGCACTTTTTGTGTTTTTGGTTTCCGCCACCTGGTGGCCAAACTGAAAGTTGAATCGGATCGAAACTTGGTGTCGTGGGTCATCTGACCTAGGGGTATATATGTACCAAGTTTCAGATCAATAGCTCCAGCGGTTACGAAACGTGCCCTGCTAACGGACAACGACGACGGACGACGACAGACGACGACGGACGACGGACACACCACCATCGTAATAGCTCACCCCAGTGAGCTAAAAATCTTTACGGGCTCAGACGTTTTGTTGGCGTCGTTATAACCGAATAAAAATGCATTAGAATCTTGATTCGGGGCCACAAAATTCTATCGTAACAACCGGATTTTCGTTAAAACTATTTCATTGTAAACAAGCATCTGGTGGCCATATTGGATGTCCGATCGAGCCGAAACTCGGTATTTTTGAAGGTACCCCTCTATGCAAGATATGAAGATGCTCGGTGAAATAATGAAGAACTGTGGCAGGTTCGTTACTTCTGTTGAACTTTGACCTCTTTGACCTTGAAAAGTAGGTCAAATGAAAAACCCATTATATATGTTATGTATCATACTTAGATACACCTATGATAAAAATTTGGAGATGATCCAGCCATTAGTTCAGGAGGTTTTGCACTTTTTGTGTTTTTGGTTTTGGCCACCTGGAGGCCAAGCCAAGAATCGGACCGAAACTTGGTTTCATAGGTCATCTGACCTAGGGGTATATATGTACCAAGTTTCAGATCAATAGCTCCAGCGGTTACGAAACGTGCCCTGCCAACGGACGACGACGACAACGTCCGTTGCACCACGACAAAAGCTCACAGGTGAGCTAAAAATCGCCCAAAATACGGTTAATAATACTTACTCGTGATTTTTGTTGTTGGTTTCGGTGTGAAGCGTTTAGGAGCTGAAATGATACACGTTAGACATGAGTGTTGTGTGTTGTCACTGTTGTTAAAATGCCACTGTATGCATAAGGTATGTCTCCCCTGGCAGCAGAGAATCTAGAACCAATGTGAAAGACTGGTGTCCTGTTCAACCCATACATAGCCAGTGGTAACACTTAGGCTAGACTGATACAGGCTGACCCCAAAAAAGCTGCCCCCGTAAAAATTTTAATAAATCCTACAAAGATCCGTGAAATTTCTTCAAATTTGGTACACTTGAACTTCAGTTTGTGGATGATCTTCCCACAAAGTTTTAGCCATCTGAGTCAGTTTGTAAAGAAATTCTATGTTCTTTCCAAAATGTGCTCCAAATGGCGTCCTCGGCGTTGCAGCAACACTTGCATACGTAGCGCAAAATTGTCAATGACTCGCACACATTCCTCCTTGGGGATTTGCCTGATTTCTGTTGTGATTGCTGCCTTCAGTTGTTTGAGGATTGTTCTCATACACATTAGGGACTTCCGGCAAGGGCTCCGTATCGTCGGTCCGTGTCACGTATGACGTATGGAGCTAATGCATTTTCTATTAAAGTCATACGTCATACGTGATACGGATCGACGATACGGAGCCTAGCCGGAAGTCCCTATTATCCTTGAGATCCCCCNCCCCCCCCCCCCCCCCGAGATAAAAATGTACTATGTCGAAACCTTAGCAGACAGTAATGGCCGACATCCTTTTCATCACTTGAAACGTTCCACGTGCTGTTGTAGCGTGACATTAATCAAGTGAGGTACCCTCAACTCATCCTTTTAGTGTGGCAAATCTCAATGCCTACTCTTCATTCCACATCCAATTGGCGCGAGGTTTATGGCCGATATCGCTGCAACAGCTGGGTCAAATTTGACATACCATACATAAATCAATTTGTCTTTTTTTGCCCCCACAAGCATCATCACTGTCATTTTCCCTATAAATGTGACAGAAAAAAGCTCTTTCACCAATCACAATTCGTCATCTTGACTAATCAAGGCCTCCGGTCACTCCGCCCTTCGAACTACGCTCCCTTCACCCTTGACGACCACCGTTTGTCATCCTGCTCGCAGACAGGTCGTTCCATGGACCGCACACCCCCCACTGCTGTCAATGATAAATGCGTGTAATCCAATGTTTTGTGAATAAAACATGCATTAACGTATTAGATGATTCTTCATTTTGAGATTTTCATCGATCCAAACCTCACAATGTTCCTTTCTTCGCGCTTTCAGTAAAGTTTGGCTGCTTCAGCCGCAACGCTCATGGGCGGCAAGTGCGAGCGATAAATGCTACGGTGGTCGGGAAGGGTGGATGGAGCGATAGTAGGAGTGACAGGAAGCCTTGGTTGGGCAAGATGCAATTCGTGTTTACGGCCGAAATGGTATCTTTCTTGTGTGCGGCAGGCTTTAGCTCCCCCCCCCCAGCTTTGCATCATGATGGCGACGTCAGCAATGGCGGACATTATTGAAGTTACATTGTGGAAGCGATGAACACTCTTTTAACTCCTTACTGTGTTCAGTCCCTGCTTGCTGCTACATGTATGTCATTCGGAATTCCGAAGGCAACTGCTCGGCAATTTCCGTGACAACTCGCATTTCCCCTCGGACACAATTCCAAGGCAGCCATCTTGAATGCGCAATGATTCCCTTGGTTTCTGTGGGTTTGGATGCGGTCGGCTCATCACACCTGCAGAACCCGACGCATGAACCAACTAGGTCACACAGAAACGGTGCGTTATTGGATAAATAATTGGCAGATTGGGTGAGATACCGGTACGTTTACATATAATATGCCTCAACTTATCCAGCAAATAAGATTGAACATCTTAATAGGCCAAAATACGGCCAAAATAGTCCCACGTTCGGTCACGTGGGTTTGTTGATAAACAATATGGCTGCCTTGGACTTGTGTCTGAGGTAAAATGCACCGCCCAGTGGACAGATAAGCAGTTCGCCTCAGGTCATTCCGAATGCATGTACCGTATGTATCAAACATACCAATGGATAGTGCAGAGCCTTGGGATAATGAAGATTATAAAAATAGTGCCAATGGCACTGTGCCCGCTTGGCTTTTTAGCACAGTGGTGGAAGGGGTAAGCCATTGGAATCCCTTACAAGCCATATTTGACAGTATCTGTGACAAAGGCGTACATATGCAAAGTTTCAACTTAATAGCTTATGTCATAAATAGAACATGACATGCCAACCTCGTAATTTCAAACTTTGACCTCTGTGACCTTGAAAAGTAGGTCAAATAAAAAACTCGGGCATTATGTTAAACTTCCTTGTTAGATATACCTATAATAAAAACATTGATGAAGTTCCGTTGCTTAGTTTAGGAAAAAGCAGATTTTGTGAGTTTGGCTTAGGCCTCCTGGTGGCAAAGTCAAGAACTAGATTTCGCTGAAATTTTGTCAGGAACTCACTACAACCTAGAGGTAAATACATACAAAGTTTCAACGCAATAGCTCAAACGATTATCAAAATATAAACCTTTTTAAGTTTTTCACAAAACGCCCCCTACCTACCAAAATAGGAATCGCATCGTGCCCAAAATTGAACTTGACCTAGATTTTGTGGTCATATACACACGTGTATGCAATATGAAAATGATCCTTCAAAAACTAAAGGCGCTATCCATCTGACAAGGAAAAATTTGATACTTTGGTTTTGGCCCCCTAGTGGCAAAGTCAGGAATCAGACTGCGCTGAAATTTCGTGTGCAAGTCACCACAGACTAGAGGTACACACAAACAAAGTTTCATCACGATAGCGCAAGCCATTCTCAAAATACAGGCCTTTGAATTTTTTCACAAAACGCCCCCTACTGGCCAAAGTAGAAATCGCATCGCACCCAAAATCGAACTTGACCTAGATTTTGTGGTCATACATGCCCATATGCAATATGAAAATGATCGGTCAAAAA
>NMRB01000645.1:171234-190040 GCA_002633025.1 Notospermus geniculatus
TGCAATATGAAAATGATCCTTCAAAAACTAAAGGCGCTATCCATCTGACAAGGAAAAATTTGATACTTTGGTTTTGGCCCCCTAGTGGCAAAGTCAGGAATCAGACTGCGCTGAAATTTCGTGTGCAAGTCACCACAGACTAGAGGTACACACAAACAAAGTTTCATCACGATAGCGCAAGCCATTCTCAAAATACAGGCCTTTGAATTTTTTCACAAAACGCCCCCTACTGGCCAAAGTAGAAATCGCATCGCACCCAAAATCGAACTTGACCTAGATTTTGTGGTCATACATGCCCATATGCAATATGAAAATGATCGGTCAAAAAGTGAAGGCGCTATCCATCTGACAAGGGAAAAGTTTACGGACGCACGCACGCACGCACGCACTAACGCACGCACGACAGACCACCACTAAAGGCGCCAAGCACAGCATAAGCCCTTTTGGCCTATGGGCCAAGCGGGCTAAAAACTTGGGAATCTATACTGCTCAACGATTTAGGCTACTCGCTTTGGAATTTAAAAAGTTTGACTTGAAAATTTTATGAAACCCACGTGGGACGTCAATGGCTTTGTCCATGTACAGAAGAAAGCATGGGCGCTGGCCTCCCCAACACTGACGAGACGCTGCACCTTGACTAGGTTCGGCCTATAGTACGTTTAAGTCATCTGGAGCTCGATGGGCGGACCTTCGGTTGTCAGGCAGACCTTGGCATTGTTGGTGAAGTCTGGCTATTGACATGCGTTTTATTGACAGGACACTTCCAGCCAATCCCACGCCTGTGCCTGTGTTCAATTTCAAATCAAGGTCTAGTTGTATGTTCAATTTCAAACCAAGGTTCAGCTGGTTAGAAAACAATGTGCGTTGAACCGTTTAGAGTAAACCCTAAGTTCATTGTGGTCTACTTACTAAGGGTTTGATTGACATACGCCCATCGAGCTCCAGATGACTTAAACGTACTACAGAGACGTTGTTCCCAATCAACTGCAAGGATCTACAGCTCCACGAGAGAGCAAGCCTACGATATGGGTTTAGGCCATGAGAATGAAAGTTCCTGTTTTGCGTCCACCGCCCGCATGTCCCGACAATGCCCCCCAATAAAGTTCATTATTTCAAATCTCATTATTCCCAAAAAAAATCCCAAAAAAATCGCACAAAACACGACAAATGCTCTATTCCCAAGCATCCATATCGTCAAATCTGCACAGTAAACACATCTTGCGTCTCACCTTCAGTAGTGTCGGCCGTCACCAGCGAGCTGACTACGAAGACCTTGTCATGCTTTCATTCATTCATACTACTCAAGATACTAGTAAATGGATGAAAAGCGTCATGATCTAAGATGTTTTGATGACTTGGAAAGCTCTTGTTGCTTGTAGTTATAAAATAATGAATAATGAATAATGAAAAAAAGCCTCATCACTTTTCATTTTTGCCCGGATGCAAAACAGGAACTTTCATTCTCGTGGACTTAGGTGTGATGAAACCAAGTTTGATGCATACGTTTGTAGCATGCTTCGACCTTCAAACTTCTGAGGTTAAACTTGGAGCCTTGATATGTTGCACTTCGTTCAAAAATGATTCTTAGAAACCGGACCTCTGTGTTTTGGCCTGGTAAGTCCGTTGAGATCACTTTGTTCGGTGAAGATTCCCCAATCTAAAAGTAATCAAACATACACTTTTAGAAATTATTAATTTTACAATAGTAATTTTGTAGTAATTTTACAGAAATTGCCTGCAGCAGAGTCCCCATCACTTTCTGTAAATTTACATATGGTATGATTCATGTTTTCCTGTGTTGGTTGGACTCCATTGGACATCCCATTATGATGCCTTCTGAGAGCAGTATGAAAATATAATTTGGTCAGCCTCCAGTCAAGTCTCTGTTAACATTTATTTAAGTCTGTAATTTTACACATCCAGTCCTGGGGACTCTGCTGCAAAGATTTTCTGTAAAATCCTCTGTTATATCTAACATTGTAGATAGAACATGATAAGACAAGAATGGGGCATATGCCCCTGCAAGTACCGGTATACAGTGGAACCTCCCTTAACGGACACCTCTGCCAGGAGGCCACCTCTCTACTAAGGACACTAAAGTTCAGTCCCAAATTGATCATTTCTATTCATTTTAACCTCTGCAATCAGGACACCTCTCAATAAAGGACAGCATATGTCAGTCCCAGACGTGTCCTTAATAGAGAGGTTCCGCTGTAGTTGGTTTTCCCTCAACGGCAGAGGTGAGCAATCTATTATCAGAAAAAGTAACTTAAAGGAGCTGGGCGTCCAAGTTGTAAACAAACTGGTTTGTTTACAAACAGTGGCCAGCAAACTAGTTTTATTCCTTCGTGAAGGTGGCAGCACCAGTGATCGTTAGACTGGTGCCCGGTCCAATGCAACTCACTCACGGTATTCACGTCAGTACATATCACCGACAATAGGTGGCAGCACCGCAGGCGTCACGTGGATAGAGAACCAACCAGTGAGTGAGTGTTTACAACTTGGACGTCCAGCTCCTTTAATGCCCACCCTTTTGATTGATTACTAAGTTACGTTCTTGGTACTTATATATTAGGGAGTTTTCGCAAATCTGACGAAAAACGAAGTACGAAATACGAAATTGGACGTCATATCTATGACGTAATGTATTTCAGGAAATGGCTGGTACCACAAATATCGCCTGCTGCAGGAGCGTCTTTTGGCGTATGACGTTAGAACGACAGAGTTGCGGTGTATATCAAACTTTGAAATTTATCTTTTGTTTCCACTTCGTTGATACGAATTGGAAATTTAGAAATTCAAGATGCGCCATAACTCTTTCGATCTTACATGACATGCTAAAAGACGCACTGGCAGGAGGGACATTTGTGGTACCAACCATTTCCCGAAATACATTACGTCATGGATATGACGTCCAATTTCGTATTTCGTACTTCGTTTTTCGTCAGATTTGCGAAAACTCCCTATTCTTGGTGACACCTATTGAGGAAGTTAGCTAGGGTCCCTATTGACAGGCTCGATATATAGTTGCAGTAATTTATGACATATGGGCCAAAAGCCATTTTCCAAAATGGCGGCCTGTGGCCATGTTTGAGGTAGAATCGGGTCAAAATTTGCTGAACACAGAGGGGACCTAGACATATAATCACACCCAGACTATAGGTCAAATAGCTACATGAAATGGTCCATGGACCATGTGCTCACCCATTTGAACATAATAGTGTAATGACAGAGAGAGGTGCATGTCAGTTATGAGCAATCTGGGTCAAGTCATTCCCAAGTTGCAGGACATCAATGATTTTTCGGTTATGCCACCTGGCGGCCATATTGGATGTCCGATTGGGCCAAAACTTCACATGCACATAAAGGTCATCTAGAGGGTGCCCACATAGCACATTTGAGCGCTCTGGGTCAAGCCGTTCCAGAGTTATAGCACTTGGATGATTTTCAGGTTATGCCACCTGGCGGCCATATTGGATGTCCGATCGGGCCAAAACTCGGTATTTTTGAAGGTACCCCTCTAATACACGTTTATGCAAGATATCAAGATATGAAGTCGCTCAGTGAAATAATGAAGAACTGTGGCAGGTTCGTTACTTTTGTAGAACTTTGACCTCTGTGACCTTGAAAAGTAGGTAAAAATCAAAAACCCGTTATATATGTTATGTATCCTAATTAGATACACCTAGGCCTATGATAAAAATTTGGAGATGATCCAGTCATTAGTTCAGGAGTTATTGCACTTTTTGTGTTTTTGGTTTTGGCCACCTGGTGGCCAAGCCAAGAATCGAATCGGAGTGAAACTTGAGGCGCGTTCATATTAGCAGTTTAAAGTGATCTGAGACCGGCCTAAACAGTTAGTGCGCAATAACCGTTCATACTACCGGTACAAAGTTTTTAATGCGATCTCAGGACGGTCTAGCGAGTCTGCTTCTTGTAGCGATCTCAGGCCGATTCGGTTTACAGTTTGGCGCGTAGCGTCACCGTGCTGACTGGATCGCTCCAAACTGTTCAGACACATGTCTAGACCGCCCTAGCGTTGCTGAATCGGCCTGAGATCACTACAAGAAGCGGACTCGCTAGACCGGCTGAGATTGCATTAAAAACTTTGTAGTGTGAACGCGCCTCAAGCTGGACCGGCCTAGCCAATGCGCATTCCCGTATGCGAACTGGGGAATTCGGTCTCAGATCGATCTACATGTATATGTGAACGCGGCTTTGGTGTCATAGGTCATCTGACCTAGGGGTACATATGTACCAAGTTTCAGATCAATAGCTCCAGTGGTTACAAAACATGCTCTGCTATAAACGGATGACGACGACGGGCGCTGCACCATCGTAAGAGCTCACCACAGGTGAGCTAATGAAGGTCTATGTAGGACTTTAAATACATTCAGTACTTACTTCTACTTCTGCCTCCTTATTATACGTTTTTTCATCTTCACTAGTTTCGAAAGAGATCTTTAAACCCTTCTTAACTGGACCAATCATGAAACCAGCGCGATAGAAGATAGAGGGGGTGTCACGTTTCTTTTTGATTTCCATCTGCACAAATAATTTCTCTCCCTTGTCCCATGCGTCCTTGCTGAAGGTAAAGGATTTGCCCGAGAGATCCAACACATCTCGTGGGTCGGATAACTGCTCGCGATGACTTGCAGTAACAACGACGCTTTGGGTGTAGTAGTCAATGTTCTTGTGGTTATGTTTGCAAATTTTGGCTGAAAAATAGAAAACAATAACTGACATGTATAGGGTTTCCACCAGAGGGTAAAATGGGTAAAATTCCGTACCCTTAAATTTTTCCAGGGTACGGATCCGTACCCTCAAAAACGTTGGGTAACCATTTTTCCATGAAGTGATATCACCGGCGTGGGGATTTTATGCTTCAAAATACGCCTAAAATGGCACCAAACATCGTTTAAAACGGTTAAAACCTTTTAAAAATAAAAAAAAATCATTTTTTTTGAAAAAAAATTTTTTCAGAATTTTTTTTTTTGTCCGTACCCTCTTTTTTTTCTGGCGGAAACCCTGATGTAGATAACTCCTGCTGCAGTTTTAAACCGCTACCCACTACGTTACCCGTGCTCTGCAACTGCTTCAGGTAACGCAATCCTTAAAGCCAGACACTATAGACAGATGGGTTATAATCGACGAGCATAGTCTCGGTCACCCAGCCGCTGTTTCGAATCTGGGGAACCGTAGCTGAGTACTGTGTGGCTGGCTGCGCAAGACTACACACAGCATTGGGGATTCCCCAAGGTGATTCCCAAAACCTCGATGCAGGATAATGCTATAATATGTGGTTGTATGGTTCTATACACTACGCACGCCTGTAGATGAGGTTGCACTATATTTCGGCCGAACTGGAGAGTGAGTAGCGGTGCATAGTGTGCGGCTTTAAAGTATCACTAATAGATGGGTGTGTTTCAAAAAGTGTTCCGTCTGACACCAGAAAATTTTCACCATTCTTTTGTCTACTGGTGAAAGGCTGTTTCTTGAAACTCTGCAATCATATTCATGTCAGATCTAGGTATCATTGAACTCTAAATTACGGCACTGCAAAGTAATGGGGAACCCGCATGACTGCAGATGGCGCAGTCAGTATAAGACCCGAATGACGTACTGACATCACTTTTTTCGCTGTTGACGTCACGTCGTCAAAGCATGTGTACATTTTTCTACACAATTTTCCGTGTAAATTTCCCCAAAAGACGTTGTCAGTATTGGCATCCTGTGGCATTTCTGACGAAACAAAGCAGTGATATATGGAGAACTTTGAACATGAAACAGGACAGTGTAATTTAATCAAAATTGAACCAAAGAGAGTGGTTTATTTTTGGGCAAGAAGTAAATGGAAATACTGTTAGAAAATAGGACTTCCGGGTCTTACACTGACAGCGCCACGTCGTGGCGTAGTTCTGCGGGTTCCTCATTGATCTGTTAACCCTTTAAAGTCTGACAGCAGAAAGTAGTTTTGGTGTCGGATGGAACGATAGGTTTTGCTAACCTCACTATTTTTTGATACCCTCCTTCAAATGAGTGTACACTGTACATCCCAGATGGAGAAACTAGTTAAAGGTCTATATTAGCAAATACTAACATCAGATTTTTGGAAAATCAATGGCACAAGTCTCTGTGATCATTTCAAAGTTAAATTTTGCCCCATTTTCTTGGGTGACCAATTTTGAAACACACACCCCGATGGAGTTAGTAGACAGGAGTCAGTGGGGATCAGGGTAGCTGGAAAGGTAACCATTTTCTAGCACACCATGGTATTAGTGAGGTTTTGCAACTTACGTTTTTCATTTACGATTACAATTTGAAAACGTCATGACGTCGGCTCTGCGGGACGTTTTTACGTGTAAATTGCTTGCTACACGTAAGAAACTTACGATTTAATCAAAGCCAAATATTTCATTTTTGTAATCCAAGAATTCGCTTGCAATTTAACACATTCATAAATGGGTATATTTCGCAGTTGCAGTAAAAATGACAAGAAGAATGCTTGGCACATCTGTCCTGGAGCGCTTGCCAAACATGGGATACATTGACCCTCTTTTCACCTGGCACGGGAAGTTTCACGTCAAATGATGACGCCATCGCGTCACGCTCCTTCTTGACATGAGGCGTGACGTCATGACGTCGTCAAATCGTAATCGTAAATGTAAAACGCAAGTTTGCAAAACCTCCCTATTGTTAGTATATCCCTGAGTATAGAACTGGTCGTCTGGCATCCAAGCAGTGGTGGGTGTGGGAGATTGCGTTTTGAAGTTTTGGTACTGATTTCATCATTGGACTGGTGGACTCGGCTTTGTACAGGGGCAGGGGAACCAATGTCTGGGAATGACGAGGGCACGGACAAGAAACAAATACTTTATTTTTCTTTGCCTAATGCAGATAGGTATATAAGTTACAAAGGCAAGTGATACTTACGTGTTGTGGCGAGTGTCGTAGTTGGGATTGCTGGAGAAATAAAAAATACATGTATTTATGTGACTTTTCCCGTCAATGAGGAATCCATGTATTGTTTTTCCCGACAGGTCGGCGCTGAAAATTTGGCAGGGGTATAACAGATTTCCATTTATAAATTTCGAAAAAGTTGCCTCAGTCGAAACATTACTCAAATGGATTGAAATCAGACTTTATTATTTTTGACCCAGGACAGCAAAATTGAGTTGAAATGCAGCAGAAAGAAGACACAAGCTGATACCAAACAAAAATATACAGAAATGGACAAAGTCACATTTTTCAATGGGCAGACAATTCCAAAATCAACAAACCATTGGCGTCACCTTGGGTCTTCTTCTGTGCGCATTCCAACACATTCTGCTGTCACGGGTCACATGAGATTTTGACCTTTGTGTTTTCACAGAAATGAGATTAAGTTTTGGGCAAAGCTGCAGAAATTGGGCGAAGGCCGAGCAGTGAGGCATAGACCGAGTGGGAGAGTGCGAGGGGGTGTCCCCTTCGTGTGAGAAAATGTTTTGAATTAGGAACAACATTAATGCGATTTCCCGGCATTTCAGCCGAATAATCCTAGGCTACGACGTGGCCCGATTCCACAAACAGACAAGAGAACCTAGAGGAGATTCGGAACTCAGGCCGAGACTGGTTCTTCGTTTCAGCATGTTGTACAACTGACGACAGACTGGTACCAAGATCCTTCCCCTGATGGATATCCATCTAGCGGAGGATGGTGGTACCGATCTAGACTGATGAGTGACAGCGTGGTTTGGATGGATAGTCGGAACTGAGGGATTGCGTTAAGGTGCGTCCATGCGTCCCTGGATGCCTGAAATCAACTTCAGACACAAACTGAGAAAAAAAAGTTTCCTGCAAAAACATCCTCCTGAGATATTTAGGACACAACATAAGACGCCTATTTTTTTCATTCTTACAACTGAAAAACGTCCATGCCAATATGGACGTATGAGTTTTTAGGATCTATGAGGAAAACACCTGTCCCTAGGCCTATTGACGCCGTCTCCGCGTAACCATGTGCACTGTCAACATGTCAAAGCTCCATGACCTCAATCTTATACCTGCCGCACACGAGTGCAATTTTGTCTCCGACGTTGCCTCAATAGGAGATTTTTGTCTCAGCATCCTGTCACCGCACACGGTGCGTCACCCGCCGCAGACGAGTGCAAATTTGTCTCCTGTAGATGCGGCGTGACCATGGTGACGTCATTCGTCACCGAAAAAACCGGGACGAATGGAAACATGCTTGACGTCATTAATATAACAATGTCATCATGACGCTATAAAATGACGTCACCACGTCTCTTGATTGGTCAGAATGTTTTGCATCCGTCTCCGCCTCCGCCTCCAACCACCGCACACGATGACAACGTTGCCTCCATAGGAGATTTTTGTCTCCTCCGATCAAACATGTTTGATCTGCTTTGGAGGCAAAAAAATCCGTCTCCGCCTCCGTCTCCGACCACCGCACACGATGACATTTGCACGTAGGAGGCAAAAATCTCCATAGTTGGAGACAAAATTGCACTCGTGTGCGGCGGGTATTAAATACATTCTTTCTTTTGTATGTATGTGCATCTCCGCAGGCCCCAGTGGGGCCGGTCACCACTCGGCATCAAAACTATATAATCGCATAAGTTTTATGCGTTCATACTTAGTAAGCTACTACCTAATGGTATCCGAGATAGTGTTGAGGCCCTCTGTGACTGGTGCCACTGGGCGCTTGCGGGGTGCACTGTTATAAAACTGTGTATGGCACAGACCCTTGTATAGGCTATTAGCCTGTTGGTCAGTGCCAATTCCTTTGAAGTGAATGAATATAGTATATACATGTATAAAAAAAAAAATAATAATCTTAAATACATGTGTCGCAGAGTGCCCCCTTTTCATCAAAAAAGTGGATGGACTCTTCATATTTGCTGGTCTTCCCTGCAAAAGAGTCCATTTAGTTGGACTCATGGAAACTGATTTTGGACTCCTCATTTTCAAGCAATCTGAGGCAAAAAGAGTCCACTTGAGAAAAATGGACTCATGAAAAAAAATCCTTAATGCTACCACTGGAACTAATTTATCACCAGGCATGCATCACACCGAAACATGTAATGTGTAAAAACCAGCCATGGGCGCAGCCATCTTTGATGCAATGCATTATGTCCATAAATTAGGCAGGACTCTGTATAAGAATGCAAAGAAATTGTCAAATATTTCCTAAAATCTCTCGTAGTGCAGGTGGTAGTGTTACGGACATCCAGGCGTGCCACAAACGGCGTTGTCTTCGAAGGGATAAAACAAGCATTCTTCTATCAGGCCCACAAACGTTTCTTGAGAAAGAATCTTTATGGCTCCAGCCTGGGGTTGATGGGGGCCCGGTCCTGCCTCCGGGTGGGTGAGCTAGGTTGATGGGGATCGGATCCCTGACTAGATAATAAGAGCGAAAGAACTAAGCCGGAGGTAAAGCTTCTGGGTCCAGATTTAGGTTGAATATCTGGTTACGGTCGCAGAATTCCCCGAGGCGCCGGACGAAGCTATGCCCGAGGACCAAAGTTTTGACGACCATACCTAGACCTAAGTGGTGTACTTATCTGTAAAATGCACGTTCCGAAACGGCTGAATACACTCTAGGCGATAAAATACGAGCTTGATGCCAAAGCAGCAAGAGCTGGTCCACAATTTCACGACAGGAGTACGAGCAGAAATTTGTGTAAACGTGTTGAGTGTTCAAAATCAGAATTGGTTCTGATGCACCCAGAGTCCCACTGGTGAGGTCCCGGAATGCCGCTCCCTGATTGGTTGCTGCCGCAGAGAGCACGGCGGTGATTGGCCACGGCCTGCGAGGAGGCCGATGGGCCCGAGCGGCGGTTCCGGGAAGCGCTTAATTGGTTGCGTAACTCATGCTGCCAGCTGGGTGCTAAGCCCCTGGGAACAGGATATGGGGTAGGGATCATTGTTGTGGTAATTAGTGCGGCGTGGGCCATAAAGGGTATTCCCAGCTACGCTTGGAAATGGCTTTTTTAACGAACCGGCGTTATACATTCTCAGTGCCTGGTCCCAATAAGGAGGTTTTTATTTCAATCAGGCATTACTTCTGGTATCCGCGCGACAGCAACTTCAACTTTGTTGTGAGCATAGCTATACTTAATAACTGTGTAATGATGCCATAGCCAAATGTATTCATTGCCTACCAAAAAAGCTGTCGGTTTTAATGTGAAGTCGACGATGACAAATTTACGCCGGCCAAGCCCACATTAATCATTATTCATAGGCTCAATCTGGCGTATTGTGTACGAGTGACACAATTCCTTCGCGCCTTTTCAGTCATCCAACTTTCGTCCACTGACAACGCCTCACCTCACTGCTAATAATCAGTTGAGCCAACCAGCGGATAGGGGTGGAGCCTGATCAACCATAATGAGTTTGGACATGAGAAATTGATTCTACCCTTGACTGCCGGCCTTTCGCCGACCAACTAATTTGTTTTCAGCCGGCCAAAATGGCGGCCGTTACCGAAGCTACCATTTGACAGCACTCTCTAGCGGTAGCTTCGGGAACCAAAATGCTAATGGGCATGCGCAAGATCTACTGGGCATGCGCAAGATCTACTGGGCATGCGCAGCTTATTGCATAGGCCTGTAATGCTATATGTTTCGGTGTGTGCATCTGGCTTTGTCAATTCAATACTGCGTGACTTTCAAGACCCAATATTCCTCTCAACCGCGGAAATCCATGTTTCTGCGGAAAAATCTCATCTCTGTAAATTTCGTAATCTACTTTTTCGTCACACAATAGAAATAAAAAAACTTGTGGTAAAACTTACATGTTGTCGTAGAAACAGGCTTAAAGCAAGCCTTCAAAATCAGCCTCAATTTGATATCCTTTTTTGGATCATCTGGTTCCACCTCTATTACAATCGAGACGGCAAAAAAGCGTGGATTAAATTTAACCGTCGTCTTGGCGTCAAATGTTTGATCTTCAACACTTGGCAAGCTGCTTTCATCATAAGATTCCTGAAAGACAAAAAAATAGTGCCAATGGCACTGTGCCCGCTTGGCTTGAAGCAGTTTGGCCCCCTAGTGGCAAAGTCAAGAATCAGATTTTGCCGAAAATTCATCTGAGTTGTTACAGCCTAGAGGTACATGTAGATACATGCAAAGTTTCAAAGCAATAGGTCGAACCGTTACAAAAAGAGCCAATTTCGTAATTTCAGGCGAACTTTGACCTCTGTGAACTTGAAAAGTAGGTCAAATTAAAAACTCGACTACTATATCTTATGTATCCCTATTAGATATACCCATGATAAAAATTTGACAAAGATCCGTCTCTTGGGAAGGGAGAAACAGTACTTTCAGAGATTTTGGTTTTGGCCCCCTAGTGGCAAAGTCAAGAATCAGACTTCACGAAAATTTTGTCTGTAGGTTGCTATAACCTAGAGGTACACGTGTACAAAGTTTCAACATGATAGTTCAAACCATTATCAAAATATAGCCCTTTGAAATTTTTCACAAAAACGCCCCCTGGAGGCCAAAATAGGAATCCAACTATGGTCAAAATCGAACTCGATCTAGATCTTAGGCCCATATATACACCTACCAAAGATAAAAAAGATTCGTCAAAAAATAAAGGCGCTAGAGTGCTAACGAACCAAAAGTTTACGGACGTACCGCCGTACCGCCGTATCGCCGTATGGCTGTACGGACTGACGCACGACAGACCACCACTCAATGACCCCAACCACAGCATAAGCCCTGCTGGGCCTTGTGGCCAAGCGGGCTAAAAATAATGTCAGGAAGACGAACTTGGTACAGAGAGCATGCATGTCACATCATCAGGTCATGTGATCAGTCTAAATCCGCCATATTGCACGGCAAATGACATCATCGCCTCACGTGGTGCACTTTGTCGTCAGCGCAAGTGAAGTTTGTGTGCCTGCAACCCATGACGTGATCAACACACGAGGCACTTTGTCGTGGACTAGCATCTTTTCGGGCCATTGAGGCTGCCATTTTGAGATCATGTGACATCAAGACGCAAGCTGATTGGCCAAAGCTTCGCTGCCGACTCCAAGTCTGGCTGCCATCGGTAGCACACTTGGCTGCTTTGGCTGTTCACAGGCGTCCAAAATTAAACATGTTTGATATTGGAATTCAGTGGCGTCCAGCGCCATTCTCCACATTCCATTCGTAGCATATTCGGGATTTTTCTGGCGTTCAGACATTGGAGTCGAAAATGAAATCATCCATGGACTATGTGCTCACCCGTTTGGACATAATAGTGTAGACAGAGAGACGTTCACGTCAGTTATGAGCAAATGCAATCTCGGTCAAGTCATTCCCAAGTTGCAGTACTTCAATAATTTTTGGTTTATGCCACCTGGCGGCCACATCAGGCCACAACTTCACATGCACACATAGGTCATCTAGAGGGAGCCACATAGCACATTTGAGTGCTCTGGGTCAAGTCGTTCCTGAGTTATAGCACATTTGATGATTTTCGGGTTACGCCACCTGGTGACCATATTGGAAGTTTAATCAGGCCAAAATTTGACGTGCTTGTAAAGGTCATCTAGAGGGAGGTAAATACATGTATCAAGTTTGAGCACTCTGGGTCAAGCCATTCCTGAGTTACAGCACATGGATGATTCTCAGGTTACGCCACCTGGCGGCCATATTGGACATCCGATCGGACCAAAACTCGGTATTTTTGTAGGTACCCCTCTAATACACGTTTATGCAAGATATGGAGACGCTCGGTGAAATAACGAAGAACTGTGGCAGGTTCGTTACTTTTGTCAAACTGACCTCTGTGACCTTGAAAAGTAAGTCAAATCAAAAACCTGTTATATATGTTATGTATCCTAATTAGATACACCTGTGATAAAAATTTGGAGATGATCCAGTCATTAGTTCAGGAGTTATTGCACTTTTTGTGTTTTTGGTTTTAGCCACCTGGAGGCCAAGCCAAGAATCGAATCGGACTGGAGGTCATCTGACCTAGGGGTATATATGTACATGTACCAAGTTTCAGATGAATACCTCCAGCTGTTACAAAACGTGCCCTGCTAACGGACGACGACGCCGGACGCCACTGAACTCCTGATATCAAACATGTTTGATTTTGGATGCCTGTGGACGTCTGTGAACTCCCGAAGCAGCCAAGTGTGCTACCGATGGCAGCCAGACTTAGAGACAGCTTGCGTCTTGACTTCAAAATGGTAGCCTCAATTGCCTGAAAAGATGCTACTGACGTGGTGACATCATCATTTGACTTGAAGCTCGATGTATCCCATGTTTAGCAAGCGCTCAAAGGCCAATGTGCCGAGTTATTTTTCTTGTCATTTTTATTGCAACTGTGAAATATACCCATTTATGGTTGTGTTAAATTGCAAGCGAATAGACAAATCCCAAATTGACGCAAACGAGGAAAGATCTGCGCACTTCCGCCGCAAACACAACCTCGGTCTGAAACTGAATGACGTGACGCAGACAACCCCACGACAGTGCCTTCGACGACGTTGCGTTAGAGTCGACCATTGCTGAATCACGGAATGCGGCACGTCAGCTGGTTTCAGATCGAGGTTGTGGTTGCGATTTCGGCGGAAGTGCGCAGATCTGCGAATTCGAGAATCGTCTATTCTTGGATGACAAAAATGAAATATTTAGCTTATATTAAATCGTATGTTCCTTACGTGTAGCAAGCAATTTGCTCGTAAAAAAGTCCTGCAAAGCCGACGTCATGACGTTTTCAAATTGTAATCGTAAATGTAAAACGTAAGCCTGCAGAACCTCCCTATCAGGGTTTCCGCCAGAAAAAAAAATGAGGGTACGGACCAAAAAAAAATTTTTTTTTGAAAATTTTTTATTTTTCATTTTTATTTATTTATTTTGGTTTTAAACGATGTTTAGTGCCATTTTAGGCGTATTTTGAAGCATAAAATCACTTTCCATCGTGAAATATGATGTTAGATGGTGAAAAACAATGAATACTGCTGATAAATATGTGAATTTTTCAAATTTTTGAGGGTACGGATCCGTACCCTGGAAAAATTTTAGGGTACGGAATTTTACCCATTTTACCCTCTGGCGGAAACCCTGCCTATTACTACAATCATACAATGATTTTCAAAATGTGTGGCGGTCTAGAAAAACTCGGATGTCGCTGAATGATCAACAAGGGCTGTCAGATTGCCTGTGCATTGATCTGCTACTGTTTACCTGTTACGTAGTACATTTCAGCTATTGAAATGTGCGGGTTCACCAAGGCCATTAACATTTTCCTCAAATCAGTTCGGGAAAGTTCCGATATTGGAAACGTTTCTGACTTTGGAAGCCCAGCAATTCCAATATTGGCAACGTTTCTTTTTTGGAAGCGGTTTTCGATTCCGATATCGGAATGAGTGTAGGCCTAGCCTACTTGCGCGGTACATCAGGACATAAGAATCAAAAATCGGGAAGTGTATTTTTTCATTAACAGATGGCAGCACCTGTGAACTTGTATTCTACGGCGTACAATCTGAATTGCTGGCGTAAGTTGGCTGCAATCATCGATAATCATCAATTATTATCATCAAAAGGGTTGGTTGTGCCAGAATCGCTGGGCTTCCAAATTCAGAAACGTTCCCGATATTGGAATAGACTCTATCACTCCAAAAGAGCGCAGCACCTTACGGGTGTCAGCATCATGACGTCCCGCACGTCATTCTGAACGCCAGGACACGACTCGAAAAAAAATCAGGTTGTTTCGGTGATCATGACGTCGTGACACAATCTGATTTTTTTTCGTCTCGCCTCAAGACATCATGAAATGACGTGCGGGACGTCATGACGCTGACCCCGTAAGGTGCTGCGCTCTTTTGGAGTGATATCGTCTATTGAAAATCGCTTCCCAAAAAAGAAACGTTGCCAAACTCGGAAACGTTTCCAATTTTGGGACTTTCTGAACTGAAATGAGACATCCGATCGGTTTTCAGGTGCGTGTCAAGAGGGGGTCCCCCCTCTGGGAAATGGCATCTTCGGTGTGCAGATTTTACAAAATTTCCTATGCGAAGGGGGCCCCCGTTATGCTCCCCCTCCAGCTCCCTCTCAACGACACTCGATCGGATCGAGTGTCGTTATCCCCAGAGATGAGACTGAGTGTAAGTCAAAACCGCGGAAGTCGGCCGAAGACTGAACAGGCGAGACCGGAGACCGAGAGGGGGAGCCCAAGGGGGGTGTCCCCCTTGTGTGAGAAATTTTTTTGAATTTGTAGCAACGTAGGTGGGATTTCCCGGCATTTCACTCGAATAATCCTAGGCTACGACGTCACCTGATTCCACCAAACAGACCAGATAGTCTAGACGCAGAGCGAAAAAGTGGGAAATTTTGTATAACAGCAATTTTGTTGCATTTTTTAAATCTCCAAATGACAGAGATTCAGAATCCGGCGGGTGCCACTCTGGCACCCTTGAGCGTTTTGAGAAAATCCCGTTTGAATTTTTGGAACTGACTTTATCATTGGACGTCAGCTGACGCAACGACTGAGCTTTGTACAGGAGAATGGAACCCGATGTACAGCTAACTTTTAAACGGTGGGATTTACACCCCATAAATGTATTACCAACAGATAGAAACATGGTGCCTCAGAAGCAGACAAGCATGTTTTTAATTGTTTTCAGTAGTTATGTAATAGCGAAATGACTTTTTCATGTAAATTAACACCAAATTGGTGAAAATACATAAAAATGTCGTTTCCAATTACGTAACTACGTAAAAACTACCAAAGACTTGCTTATTTGGTTACGAGGCCCCAGGTTTCTATCTCTTGATAATACATTTATGGGGTGTAAATCCCACCGTTTAAAAGTTAGCTGTACATCGGGTTCCATTCTCCTGTACAAAGCTCAGTCGTTGCGTCAGCTGACGTCCAATGATAAAGTCAGTTCCAAAAATTCAAACGGGATTTTCTCAAAATGCTCAAGGGTGCCTGAGTGGCACCCGGCGGATTCTGAATCTCTGTCATTTGGAGATTTTAAAAATGCAAAAAATGCTGTTATACAAAAAGTACCACTTCTCAGAAAATCAGGGTTTTGCGTCCGGACTAAGAGAACCAAGAGGAGATTCGGAACTCTGGTCGAAATGAGTGGTTCTTCGTTTCAGCATGGTTACGGACTAGTGGATGCCTATACGACTGATGATAGACTGGTATCACAATACTCCGCTAGATGGCTCCATCTGACGGAGGATCGTCTGGTACCAATCTAGACTGATGACGGTGTGTTTCAAAAAGTGTTCCGTCTGACACCAGAAAATTTTCACCATTCTTTTGTCTACTGGTGAAAGGCTGTTTCTTGAAACTCTATTCATGTCAGATCTGGGTATCATGGAACTCTAAATTACGGCACTGCAAACTAATTGATCTGTTAACCCTTTAAAGTCTGACAGCAGAAAGTAGTTTTGGTGTCGGACATTGGTGTCGGACGGAACGATACGTTTTGCTGGTAACGTTTTGATCTGTTAACCCTTTAAAGTCCGACAGCAGAAAGTAGTTTTGGTGTCGGACGGAACGATACGTTTTTTTATACCCTCCTTCAAATGAGTGTACACTGTACATCCCAGATGGAGAAACTAATAGTTAAAGGTCTATATTAGCAAATACTAACATTTGATTTTTGGAAAATCAATGGCACAAATCTCTGTGATCATTTCAAAGTTAAATTTTGCCCCATTTTCTTGGGTGACCAATTTTGAAACACACCCATGAGTGAGAGCGAGGTTGGATGGACAATCGGAACTGAGTTATAAACCGGCACGGTCTGGCTTCGTCTTCGACTTGATGCCCACCGGAGCACCAAGTCACACCCTCCCCCTCCGATTTTTATTACGGATTTGCATGAATCTCTAGACCCAATATTTCGCCCCCCCCCCCCCTAACCAGGGAAACCTGCATTTCCGTGGAGAAATCTCATGTATGGGTCCCCTGGACTCCCCTCTGCTCGAAATCCCGGGCACGCGACTTGGTTTTCCTAGACCGCCTCACATGTTACCGCTTTCTAAAATGAACTGACCACTGGAATGTCCACAAAATCGCTGTCTGGACTTGGCTTGTATTTTAGCTTGAAAGTATCTGCATTGTCCCTTGTTTTGAGATAGATCTCAACAGTCTCCACTGGTTGCGTGTCGTGAAGGTCGACGGTGATTTTAATGGGGCCCTTCCTGCTGTATGGCTGCGATGAACCGGGACGAAGCCTCTTCTTTTTGTTTTTGTTCGTCTCTGTTTTACCTTGCTTCCCATATTTCACATCTATGCTGTCAAGTGGAATAACACTTGGGCTTTCCATGCCCTCTTCTGATTCACAAGGCTTGACAGTAGTTGTAGACACGGTTGGAGCTGCAATAAAATATTGCCAAAGTCATATCCCGGTCTGATAGAATCCAATGCCTCCGCCTTCCTGATGTCCCCCTGTGTTGTTTGTCACGGGATTAAAGGTGCTCATAAGGGGCACAGTCCACGTGAGCTACTGCGAAACTAATGTATTAGGCCAGCCCTGCATACCACGATATATAAATACACACAGCACACCTGGATGACCTAATTTCTGTCCGCAGTGAAGTACACCTGACTGCGGACAAGATTTTGCAGAAGCTCATGCGGTGTGTGTCCCTAATGTCTATTTCGAATTGTAAACATTACGGTGTGCCATGTAACTTCTGGTACTAACAAATCAGATAAAATCGAATTAAATCTCGCCTTTCACAACTTTTTGTTTGTTTTTGAGTGTAAAATCGTAAATATATTTCAGTTACAAGAATATTTATCAAGATAGATATAAAAATAGATAACATTAATGTTTTGGTATACACGGTGCTGCCACCTGTCCGAGGAAAAATAACTATTATAATCAACCATGTAAATAAACAAACCGTAATGTTTACAATTCGAACTAGAGCACCTTTAATGGTCTTGGACAGGGGCGGATCCACGACTTCGAAAAAGAGGGGGCACACTGTGATAGAAACATTGAAATCCGCGGTGAATTTCAATGATTTGCTCCAAATTTCAGAATTGCATGGTCAGTTTTACAGATTTGTTGGCACAAAGGGGGCGCACGCGGGTGCGCCCCCGGATCCGTGCCTGTTGGGTCCTCTTGAGTCCAACTGAATGGTGCTGCTTTATCCATGCATGTAATGTTGGGGAGCATCCTGTATATCGGCAGGGGAGGAGGGGCATTAGATTCTATTACACCGGCAAAAGATTTGATACGGAAATCAATCAGGTGTTTCCGCAAGTACTGTACCATTTTGTGAATTAGGCCTACTGAGCTACATTGGTCTGGGACTAGCTGATCTACTGACGTTGAAAAAGCCAAATGACCGACTACTGTCAATGAGGATCCCGCATGCCGTTTATCCCGACAGGTCGGCGCTGTGAGCGGTGTGACCAAACCGATGTCAGTGACATCATTTTAAGTATTGACGGTGCGTCATGAATGAAATGGTCCATGGACCATGTACTCACCCGTTTGGACACAATAGTGTAATGACAGAGAGAGGTACCGGTACCGGTATATCAGTTATATGAGCAATCTGGTAAGTCATTCCCAAGTTGTAGGACTTCAATGATTTTCAGTTTATGCCACCTGGCGGCCATATTGCATGTCCAATTGGGCCAAAACTTCACATGCACATAATGGTCATCTAGAGGGAGCCACATAGCACATTTGAGTGCTCTGGGTCAAGTCGTTCCTGAGTTATAGCACATTTGACGATTTTCAGGTTACGCCACCTGGCGGCCATATTGGAAGTTTAATCAGGCCAAAATTTGACGTGCTTGTAAAGGTCATGTAGAAGGAGGTA
>NMRB01000645.1:190046-223253 GCA_002633025.1 Notospermus geniculatus
TTAGGCCACACTTTTTTTATTCTTTGGTTTACGGGCCCGCCGACGTGGCAAAATGCCATTCCGAAAAAAAAATAAAATTGGGAAAATCAGTTTCTTTTATTGCCTCCGAAGTTCAAATGAGGTCTTCTAAGAAAAAAACGAATAAATGGAGTCATTTTTATTCTCGCCGACCTTGGATTAGCAGTCAGGACAGCTAAAAATAAATAAAACCAACACTATTTCCCAGCAACAAGGACGGAAAGAAGCAGAAAAGAGGCATTTATAAAGAATTTATTTGGTTTTTTATTTCCTCCGATTTGTCCAACTTGTCATTCTAAAGCTGAAAATGAAAAAAGTGAACTGAACCTAAGTTTTTTTTAATTCTTATTCCGTCCTCCGTACCTCGGCTCAGAAACTTTGTGCCCGTAAACCAAAGAATATAATAACCGTGGCCTTAATGAAAAGCTGAATTCCCTCTGTTCGAATATTAATTCACACCACTGTAGTTCCCCAGTTCCCCATTGACTGAAAGTTACTGACTGGTCAGGAAGTGGATTTAACTTACTTGTTACAGGAGTAGTGCAATCATACTCATCTTTCTTGTTTGGGCAGTCATAATGACCGTTACATTTTTGACTTTTAGTATAGCACTTTGAATTTGGATTGTCTTCGTCACACTTGTATTCACATATGGTTGTTGTGGGGGGCGTTGCTGTCCAAAAATAAAATAACGTGATTGGAAACTCAAAGCCACTGGACGATTCTGATTGGACAAAACCATCGCTGCTGTTCTAAGAAAATTTCGTAAAGGCAATTTTGATGATTTTCAGGTTTTTGGTGCACTGGATAGCAGTTCTTCAGTATTTTCTTCTGTGAAAATCTCATCAGTGGCCAATAGAAGTCCTTAAAGCCTCACTGTATTGAATTCAGAAAGTGCTTATGTCCTCCGACGTTATAGTCCAGTTCCGGCGGGAACCCACTTAATTTGCATATTCAATTTTGTGAACTGACTTCAACGTTGGACGCCGATGGACGCAACAGCTGAGCTCTCTACAGGAGTGTGGGACCCGATGTACAGCTAACTTTGTAACGGTTGGATTTACACCCCATAAATGTATTACCAACAGATAGAAATATGGTGCCTCGGAACCAGACAAACACATTCTCAATTGATTTTAGTCGTTATGTACTAAGAGATGATGCTTTTTATATAAATTAACACAAAAATGGGCCAAAATGCATAAAATGTCAATTTCAATTAGGTAGCCGCTTTAAAACATCCAAAGAATAGGCTTATTTGATTCGGGGGTGCCATGTTTCTATCTACTGGTACATGTAATACATTTATGGGGTGTAAATCCAACCGTTACACAGTTAGCTGTACATTGGGTCCCACTATCCTGTACAAAGCTGAGCTGTTGCGTCCATCGGCGTCCAACGTTGAAGTCAGTTCACAGAATTGAATATGCAAATTAAGTGGGTTGCCGCCGTCCGATTTTGGCGGATTTTGGATATGATGTCCAAGGTGACCTAATAAAACATTTAAAGCAAAAAAACCTTCTGTTGCAATTTGTTCCCGGTTCGCCCAAATTTTCGCTTAAATTTACTGGACTATTAGTGTACGGTAGTGCAAAATGTACTGTGGTCTACCTGAATACATTAGAGCTCTGCCTGCAGTTTTTTCAATGTGTGCTGAAAACTAGGGTTGATTCTTTGAAGTACGTATCAGGCAAGTATTTTTGGGGACCTTTAAGAGGCTATGAGACCTTTACCTGCACTCTCCTAACACTTTGAAAATATCGTAAAATTCAATACTGTGAGGCTTTAAAACAAGCGAGGTCTTTGATGTTAAGCATTAATAACAATGTTATCTTTGGTCACGGGGGGGGGGGGGGGGGGGGGNCCCCCCACTCCTTAATTTTGGGGTACACATATGCTTGTTCCTGAGTTTGAAAAGGACCCCCTTATGGAAGGAACCAAGGGAAATTTTCCACCCCTTTCTGCAGGCTTTTTTCATCCAATTAGATCCCCTAATGGAAGGAACAAAGATATTTTCACTCCTTTTTCGGGATTATTTAGGGGCCTATGCAATTAGACACCCTAATTTTGAAGTAACCAAGGGATTTTCACCCGCCCCCTTTTTTATAAGCTTTTTCATTGAGAATAGGACTTTCATATGACCCCTTTTCCTGCAAAAATTGGAACGAGCATGCGGTATGATTGACCCCTCAGGGGGGGGGGGGGGCAGGCCGCCCCTGGTATGAGTTGACGCCTACGAGTTGACCACTACAATTTCTACTCTTATAAGGAATCAATGAAAGCGAAAGAAAGGAAAACTTACTCTTTCTTGTAGTCGCTGAAAGGAAAATTCATTGAAATGAAGACAATAATCATTAAAATAGTGCCAATGGCGCTGTGCCCACTCATCTTGTCCAAATAAGGCTATCGACTCCGTCTTTAGCCTTGTCCGAATCCTGTCATCTTTTCCGTTAATGCATAAATTATTAATGAACGTGACCCCCTACTTGACCCCGCCTCCGAGCCAATCAGAACTCACGAAACAAATCACCGTTGGACACTTTCTTTGCTCTTCACGCTCGCATTTGTAACATGGATTTTGATTGGCGCGTCGATTTTCCTTCGCGCCCCGATGATTGGCTGAGGCTCTCACCCCCTCAGAAACGGGAAATGTGATGGATTCGAACCAGGCTAGATGGCCGTCAGGCCAGATAGACCGGTGAGCACCAGATGTGCCCGCTTGGCTTGAAGCATGGTGGTGGGAATCATCATCATCCCCCTAGTGGCAAAGTGAAGAATCAGATTTTGCCAAAAATTCATCTTTGAGTTGTTACAGCCTAGAGGACATGTGCGAAGTTTCAAAGCAATAGCTCAAACCATTACAAAAAGAGCCAACTTCGTAATTTCAGATGAACTTTGACCTCTGTGACCTTGAAAAGTAGGTCAAACTAAAAACTCCTTATTAGATATCCTTATTAGATATACCCATGATAAAAATTTGACAAAAATCTGTCTCTTGGTTAGGGAGAAATAGCACTTTCAGTGACTTGGGCTTTGGCTCCCTCTAGTGGCAAAGTCAGATTTCACCAAAATTTTGTCTGTAAGTTTCTATAACCTAGAGGTACATTGTGGGCTACCCGTCGAGGGTTTTTCGAAAAACCCTCGACGTATTGCCGCCATTTTTCGAATCGATTCGCGAGGATTTTTGCTCACTTTGACCAGTAGAGTGTAATTCACGGCTTCATTTTCAGCAGGTTTGTAGAGAAAATTGTCACACACACGTCTGTACTTGTCTTTTCTCTGCAATTTGCCTATGAGCCGCGTAATTTCCCTTTGAAAACATCGATGAAGTCGAGGGTTTTTTCACCCGCCACATTTTCTGCAAAGAGGGTGATTCACATTTTGAAAAACCCTCGACTTCATCGATGTTTTGATCGCGAACTAGGGATGTTGGGATCGCGAACTAGTCTATCCTCTGTGACGTCAGACACACAGAATTTCGTGTGTGGGGTCAAGGTCAAACGAGGCCGATACCGAACTCTTCTGCGCCTAGCGGTGAGTTCGGGAACCAAACTAAGATGGCTTTTAGCGAAACTCATCTGCCTCTTAGCTGCCAATAAAACATCACTTACTGCATCCAACTTCATCGCTGCCATCGCCGCAATCATCATGGCCGTCACACTTCGTGTCGAATTCAACACATCTGTCGTTCCCGCATTGCCACTTGTACTCCTTCTTACAAACTAGAATGTAAAATTAACAGCAATGAGGAACCCGCATGACTGCAGATGGCGCAGCAACCCTAAGATCCGAATGAGGCACTGACGCCACTTTTCTCGCTGTTGACGTCGCACCGTCAAAGCACGTGTACATGTACATTTTTCTACACAATTTTTCGTGCAAATTTTCCCCAAAGACGTTGTCAATATTGGCATCCTGTGGCATTTCTGACGAAACAGAGCAGCAATATATGGACAACTTTGAACATGAAATAGGGCAGTGTAATTTAATCAAAACTGTGTAATTTAATCAAAACTGAACCAAACACAGTGGTTTATTTTGGGGCAAGAAGTAAATGGAAATATGGTTAGAAAATAGGACTTCCGGGTCTTACAGTGACAGCGCCACGTCGTGGCGTAAGTTCGGCGGGTTCCTCATTATGATCTGTGACGATGACAGTTTCCAACCATTGGTTTCCAACAAGTGTTGGTAAAAATCCCCAATTTAAAAATCCCAACGATAAAAATACCCGAGTAAAATTCCCCAAAGATGAAAATCCCCAAGGTAAAAATCCCCAATTAAAATACATGTATTGATCTCCAATGGTATAAATCCCAAAGGTAAAAGTTGCCAATTGGGTAGGAAGGTAAAAATTCCCAATTAAAGGAATTGGTATTTCCAACAGTGAAAATTCCCAATTTGGAAGGTGGTAACTGTAGGTGAAAATATTTTGTACCAATACTAATACATGTACTTCAAATCAAATGAAATGCTTGTTTTCTTTTTCTCATTTTGCCTAACATTATTATTGCGAATTTTCACCAATCTTTCCAATTGGGGATTTTACTGTTGGAGATTTTACCATTGGGATTTTAACTGTTGGGGAAATTAACCTTGGGGATTTTATCTGTTGGGGAAATCTACCTTGGGGATTTTAACTGTTGGGGAAATCTACCTTGGTGATTTTAACTGTTGGGGAAATCTACCTTGGTGATTTTAACTGTTGGGGAAATCTACCTTGGNCCTAGTGGCAAAGTGAAGAATCAGATTTTGCCAAAAATTCGTCTTTGAGTTGTTACATGTCCTAGAGGACATGTGCGAAGTTTCAAAGCAATAGCTCAAACCATTACAAAAAGAGCCAACTTCGTATTTCAGATGAACTTTGACCTCTGTGACCTTGAAAAGTAGGTCAAACTAAAAACTCGTGTATTATCTTATGTATCCTTATTAGATATACCCATGATAAAAATTTGACAAAAATCTGTCTCTCAGTTAGGGAGAAATAGCACTTTCAGTAACTTGGGCTTTGGCTCCCTCTAGTGGCAAAGTCAGATTTCACCAAAATTTTGTCTGTAAGTTGCTATAACCTAGAGGTACATATGTACACATTTTCAACAGCTAATGTTGGGATCGCGAACTAGTCTATCCTCTGTGACGTCAGACACACAGAATTTCATGTGTGGGGTCAAGGTCAAACGAGGCAGATACCGAACTCTTCTGCGCCTAGCGGTGAGTTCGGGAACCAAACTAAGATGGCTTTTAGCGAAACTCATCTGGCTCTCAGCTGCCAATAAAACATCACTTACTGCATCCAACTTCATCGCTGCCATCGCCGCAATCATCATGGCCGTCACACTTCGTGTCGAATTCAACACATCTGTCGTTCCCGCATTGCCACTTGTACTCCTTCTTACAAACTAGAATGTAAATTAACAGCAATGAGCAACCCGCATGACTGCAGATGGCGCAGCAACCCTAAGATCCGAATGAGGCACTGACGCCACTTTTCTCGCTGTTGACGTCGCGCCGTCAAAGCACGTGTACATTTTTCTACACAATTTTTCGTGCAAATTTTCCCCAAAGACGTTGTCAATATTGGCATCCTGTGGCATTTCTGACGAAACAGAGCAGCAATATATGGACAACTTTGAACATGAAATAGGGCAGTGTAATTTAATCAAAACTGAACCAAACACAGTGGTTTATTTTGGGGCAAGAAGTAAATGGAAATATGGTTAGAAAATAGGACTTCCGGGTCTTACAGTGACAGCGCCACGTCGTGGCGTAAGTTCGGCGGGTTCCTCATTATGATCTGTGACGATGACAGTTTCCAACCATTGGTTTCCAACAAGTGTTGGTAAAAATCCCCAATTTAAAAATCCCAACGATAAAAATACCCGAGTAAAATTCCCCAAAGATGAAAATCCCCAAGGTAAAAATCCCCAATTAAAATACATGTATTGATCTCCAATGGTATAAATCCCAAAGGTAAAAGTTGCCAATTGGGTAGGAAGGTAAAAATTCCCAATTAAAGGAATTGGTATTTCCAACAGTGAAAATTCCCAATTTGGAAGGTGGTAACTGTAGGTGAAAATATTTTGTACCAATACTAATACATGTACTTCAAATCAAATGAAATGCTTGTTTTCTTTTTCTCATTTTGCCTTACATTATTATTGCGAATTTTCACCAATCTTTCCAATTGGGGATTTTACTGTTGGAGATTTTACCATTGGGATTTTAACTGTTGGGGAAATTAACCTTGGGGATTTTATCTGTTGGGGAAATCTACCTTGGTGATTTTAACTGTTGGGGAAATCTACCTTGGTGATTTTAACTGTTGGGGAAATCTACCTTGGGGATTTTAACTGTTGGGGAAATCTACCTTGGGGATTTTAACTGTTCGGGAAATCTACCTTGGTGATTTTAACTGTTGGGGAAATTTACCTTGGGGATTTTTACCTTGGGGAAATTTACCTTGGGGATTTTTACTTTGGGCATTAGGTTTCTGGGGCGCTTTACTCCGGCTGGCAGAAATAGCCAGCACTTCAACAATGAATGTTTATATAATTGACAACAAATAGGATTAATTGGGGGTGGTTAAAGATAATGTATCACGGTTATTTTTGCGGGCCACGAAAATCATTGTTTATTTACATTTTGTTTGTTTATGTCTCGTCTTTCTTTGTCTTATGAGTAATTTGTTGGTGGCATGCCCCTCTAGAAATTATTTTGATAGGGCCTACTGAAAATATTCAATTTGGTGGGTTGGCATGTCCCAAAAGTCCAAAATAACATATTGTAAACATCCATGTTTACAAACATTAAATGTAAACAATGAAGTCATGATATATTATCTTTAAGTGTCTTCATTCTCCAAGCATCAATGTACGGTTATGCCTGCCGCTACGCTGGCTCCACCTACATCTCTGCCACTATAGCCTAAACTACTGCACGGCGTGGAATGACGTCATTCAAGATGGCAGCCTCCTCTGTTTCAACACGTGTACCAAGTAAAAATGTATAAACAGAACCCATGTGATCTAATTCGGACATATTGATTGGTTATTCCCAGGGTTCTAACTAAAACCCTAACCTAAACGTAGTTGGCACATCGCGATGATCACCGCCTTGTGCTGTATCCTTCCGCTATAAAATAGTTCTCCTCAAAATACCATTCAGACCGTGAATACCTGTTTCTTATTATAAAATCCCTCCCTCAATACATTGTTTCAGTAATGTCCGACTCAATAATGCAGTGTTCTCCACGGGTTTTGGTCTAAGAGGGGCGGAGGTGGGCGTGGTGCCGAAGGTACCAGGCGAGGTGCCTCCTCCCACAGTGAAATTTGGATTTTGGGTGCTCTCAGATAGAAATGAGTTTTCTGAGCATCTGAGATGCATAAATGAGCGCTCTAAATCATAGATATTAGTGCATATTTTCGGTATTTTCAGTTTTAAGAAGGGTGGGCGAATTTTTTAAGAGGGGCGGGCCGTTTTTAAGAGGGGCGGATTTTGCCGTCGGTATTTTTAAGAGGGGCGGTCCGCCAATTTTTTAACTGGTGTGGAGAACACTGATAATAGCGAGGTTGCGCACTTTTCCGACTCCGACTTCAACTACGAGAATGAATTGCAGTCCGCTATGGACATTCTTGATAAAAACGATGTGATAGACGTTTGCAAATCGTAAAATGCCATCTTGTGGCAGAATAATTTTGACTCGTAATCGGAAGTGCGCATAAATCGCAAATATCGTAGTCGTCATAGTCGTGTCTCAAAGTCGTAACGACTAGGATTCAATATTCATATTTATCCGCACTTCCGATTTATTAGGCCAATTTTTTCTGCCTTCAATTTATGGTGTTTGACGAATAGACTCTATCACTCCAATAGAGCGCAGCACCTGACGGGTCGCTAGCTAGGCCTACAGCGTCACGACGTCCCGTCCCACATTCTGAACGCGGTGACGTCACTCGAAAAACCTCCACTTGTTTCAGCGATCATGACGTCGTCTCACGTCAAGATGTCATGGAATGAGTACGGGACGTCGTGACGCTGTAGTACCCGTCAGGTGCTGCGCTCTTTTGGAGTGATATAGTCTATTGAAAACTTCTATCACATCGTTTTTATCAAGGATGTCCATAGCGGACTGCAATTCGTTCTCGTAGTTGAAGTCGGAGTCGGAAAACTGCGCAACCTCTCTAATGATCTATTTACTGACGATAAAGTGGTTTTGCAAGGTCTTTGCAGAGTAATGCGATGAGCTGGTGCCAGAGGTGTTAGTGGAGCCATGGAAAAGGCGGAACAACAACTCGGGCGGGCCAGATAGCAGTGTCTTTGGCAGTAGTGAGTTATCAAACAACAGGCCGTGAAGTTTAACCCTTAGCACACTGCTGGCGAGTACCCCTCGCCCAGTAATCATCTTAATTACCCACTGCTGGCGAGTTGTTCTCGCCCCGCAATCAGCGTAATCAGCTACTGGGGGCGAGCTGAACTCGCCTTGGTGCCTGCACACTCTGTACACTGAAGGCGAGTACTGGTCGACCAGGAAAACAGCATGGAGTTTCTGTGTAGAAATCTACCCAAAAATCTCTGACGTCATCATATTTTGTGCTCAAGTTCTCTTGTTTGTATGAAGCTGCCATTTGCAATCAAAATGTGCTTGGTTGAGGAAATTTTTGAGGATAAAAGTGGACTTATTTCGTCAAAAAGTTCGGCGAGTGGACTCAAGTTTGTTTCGGCGAGCTGTTTTTGTGAACAATAGAATTTCTATTGTTCACAAAAACAGCTCGCCTTAAAACTTCAAGGCCTGAAACAATACATACTGTCACATTTCTCCTCATCAGACGTATCATTTTTGCCGCAATCGTAGCTCCCGTCACACTTGAATTCCAACCTGATGCATTTCTTGCTCTTTCGGCATGTCCAATGCTCTGCCGTACATTCACCTGCAAACAGAAAAAGGGTATGTGCCGATCCTCAGATATCCAACATAGAGCACAAAGAACGACACACAAAATGGTACGATATGTAAAAGTTGTCTCAGAATTTCGCAAATTTTCTACCCCAACCAGGGTCTTTCTCAGGCACGCCACATGTACATGTAACACTGGGGTTGAAACTCTTAGAAAAAACATACAAATAGACACAATGCCAGAAAGATGTGCTGTTGTGACTGCTGCATACTAAATATTAGAGTAAAATGTAATGAAATGGTCCATGGACCATGTGCTCACCTGGGTGAACGTACCAGAAAAACAAATGACAATTTTGTTAAATCGAAATGTTGTAGGGTCATGTATCCTCGTTAGATGCACCTGATAAAAATTTGGAGACAATCCAGTTACAGTTCAGGAGTTACTGGACTTTGAGCTTTGGTTTTGACCACCTGGTGGCCAAGCGGAGAATTGAATCGGACCGAAAAGTGGTGTCATAGGTCATCTGACATCAGGGTGTATATGTACCAAGTTTCACGTCAATAGCCCAAGCAGTTACGAAACACGCCACCAAATGACTAAATTTTGAACTTTGACCTCTGTTGACCTTGAAAAGTCAGCCAAAGCAAAAACCTCTTACTTAATATGTCATGCATCTTCATTAGAAGCACCAATGATAAAAATTTGGAGAGGATCCACTGATTAGTTCATGAGTTATTGCACTTTTTGTGTTTTTGGTTTCCGCCACCTGGTGGCCAAGCTAAGACTCAAATCAGACCGAAACTTGGGGTCATAGGTCATGTGACCTAGGGGTATATATGTAACAAATTTCAGGCCAACAGCACCTGCGGTTACGAAACGTGCCACTTGAAGGCAAAATTTTGAACTTTGACCTCTGTGACCTTGAAAAGTAGGTCAAACCAAAAACCCGTTATATATGTAATGTACCCTCATTAGATACACCTATGATAAAAATTTGGAGGTGATCCAGTCATTAGTTCAGGAGTTATTGCACTTTTTGTGTTTTTGGTTTCCGCCACCTGGTGGCCAAGCTAAGAGTCGAATCGGACCGAAACTTGGTGTCATAGGTCATCTGACCTAGGGGTATATATGTACCAAATTTCAGATCAATAGCACTAGCGGTTACGAAACGTGCCCTGCTAACGGATGACGACGACGGACGACGACGACGGACGCTGACCCACGACAATAGCTCACCCCAGGTGAGCTAAAAAAAAGGACTGGACTGATGAATTCATAGGTGAAAGAATCTCAGTACCTTTGCCTTTACCCTTTCGCAATGGCAGGGAAGTGAAGTCCAAGCTCTGGGACCAAATAAAACATCAGCTTCTTAAGATTTGCCAAGTGTTCTAATATTATTGCACACTGTACACCCCTCCATGGTTCGAGTGTCCACATGTGATCATTCTATACCAACCCACTGTTATCGACATTACAATTAATCCACAGGCCAACTCATCTCAAGCTGCCCAGAGGCCTAAACCAACAAAAGCCCATTTACACTGAGGACAAATAACCGATTTCGGACCGGTCTGAGCACGGATCGCCAAAAAAATGGCAAGTGTAAACGGGACAAGCGTGCCAGGAACGGTTCCAAAGCGAACCGTGCTGAGACCACCAGTTGGAGGTGATCTCAGACCGGTCCGAGCACGGATCGCTTTTTCCGTGACCAGTGTAAACGGGGCTAATGACTGGTTCCGATTCCTCTGGGTAGAAAGCCATATGATATCTATACTACTTACAGTGTCGCTCGTCAGATCCATCCCTGCATTGCGTAACGCCATCACATTTCTGGTCCGCAGTCAGACAGTGTCCTGGGCACCTCTTTGTATTATACGGGCAAGCTGTAAAAGAGATAAGAAAAAAAGTGCAGAAGTTGAACAGAAAAGAAATGAAATGGTCCATCCTATCTTATGTATCCCTATTAGATATACCCAGGATAAAAATTTGACAAAGATCCGTCTCTTGGGAAGGGAGAAACAGTACTTTCAGTGATTTTGGTTTTGGCCCCCTAGTGGCAAAGTCAAGAATCAGACTTCACGAAAATATTGTCTGTAGGTTGCTGTAACCTAGAGGTACACGTGTACAAAGTTTCAACATGATAGTTCAAATCATTATAAAAATATAGCGCTTTGAAATTTTTCACAAAAGGCCCCCTGGAGGCCAAAATAGGAATCCAACTGTGGTCAAAATCGAACTCGATCTAGATTTTAGGCCCATATATACACCTACCAAAGATAAAAAAGATTCGTCAAAAAATAAAGGCGCTAGAGCACTAACGAACCAAACGTTTACGGACATACCGCCGTACGGACTGACGCACGACAGACCACCACTCAATGACCCCAACCACAGCATAAGCCCTGCTGGGCCTTGTGGCCAAGCGGGCTAAAAATGGGTCTTAAAAACTAGCACTTTGATGATTTTCAGGTAATGCCCCCTGGCTGCGATATTAGAAGTCAGATCCAGGGCTCGAATTTAACAAATTTCTCTCCAAGGCATTTTTTTTTCAAAATGCCTTGGTAAAAAATACTCTCCACGGCATTTTCAGCCCAATTTTTTACTCTCCATGGCATTTTTTTGCTGTGGTAGGAAGTGCTCTCCAAGGCATTCTATTGATTGTCCTCCCCTGTCATGGGGTGCCTCACTGTGGAATAAACATATCCTGCATGTTTTTATATGACAGATTTTGTTCTTGTAGTGTAGGCCTATTGTTGCAGTATAAAAGGTTGGAAATAAACTTGGGGGCCTTCTTGTTTAGCATTTTTCAATTATTTTGAAGTGTAAAATGCACCACAGTATGGCAATATATCGGGTGGGCCAAAAAAAACGCATCGAACTTCAAATCTTGATTTCTCAACAACGGTCCATTACAATTCAATGAAATTTGGTACCATATCATTTAAAGATGTTTTGTTTAACGTATGAAAATTTTGCATTGATACCTTTAGTATTAGGACCGCATCACTCAATTTAAAAATCATAGTAAAAAAATGCGATTCCGGAAACCGATAAGAAACGGGTGGATGAAAACTCCCCGAAATTTAAATTTTTATTTCTCAAAAACGCTTTACTATAACTCAATGAAACTTCGCCTAACAGTGCTCCATGATATTGCCTCTAATGTGTAAAAGTATTAACCCAATAACTTCAATATCTACGCTGTGGCTCTCATTACTATAACGCCATATTGGAATCGAGCGTTTCGAAGTTTTACCATTGTCTCTTAAAATATGACGAATGACTACTATGGTTTTTACATTTGGTGCCACAGTCTTAAAGATAATATATCACGGATATTTTCGCGGGCCACGAAAATCATTGTTTATTTACATTTGGTTTGTTTATTTCTCGTTTTTCTTTGTCTTATGAGTAATTTGTTGGTGGCGTGCCCCTCTAGAAATTCCTTTGATACTGAAAATATTCAATTTGGTGGGTTGGCATGTCCCAAAAGTCCAAAATAACATAATGTAAACATCAATGTTTACAAACATTAAACGTAAACAATGAAGTCGTGATATATTATCTTTAATACCAAAGCAAATGTGTTGAAACTTTCACATTTTAGAAACATAGCCACGGAACAGCATTGAGTGAATTTTCATTGGGTTATGATGAATAGTTGTTGAGAAATAGAAATTTGAAGTTCGGGACAGTTTTTTCGTATCTTATTCGATTCCGGAATCACATATTTTTACAGTGATTTTTATATTGAGTGTTACGGTCTTAGTACCAAAGGTATCAATGCAAAAATTTTACACGTTAAACAAAACATCTTTAAGTGAAACGGTGTTTAATTTCATTGAATTATAATAGACAGTTGTTGAGAAATCAAGATTTGAAGTTCGATGCGTTTTTTTGGCCCACCCGATATATTGTGTGTCAATTTTTGTGCTGTTCTTCTCTTTGAGGCTTTTACAAAGTACATTTTGAGTGCAGTACCGTACAGGGTCGAAAGCGTTTCATATTATCACCCCAACTAAGGTGCAACAGGCCAGAGGGATCATCGATCCAATCTTCAGGTTTAAACCAGAACTTCAATATGATACTGCGACCTTAGAGGAATTATCTGAGGCTGTCTTCTTTCTGAAGAGGGTGGGCCTATACAATAGCGCCACGGGTAAATATACTAGTGGTTATCTAAGTAGGCCTATTAAGCTTGCAATGAAATCAACAGAATATTGAACAACAGACCCAATTTGAGCCTCTCACAGTGTCCATCATAGCTTATTTCTGCTCATTAGAAATGTTTGGTCAGACTAACTGACCAGAAACATCGTAGGTGACACACTCCATGGAGATCGTCTGCATGGTTTTTGGCGCGAAGCCAGATCAAGTTGGGCTAAATATCTCTTCGAAGAAATGACCAACATGGGCAAACTTTATGTCATTGGAAAGGAAATTTTATCAGGAATCCAACCAAACAGTTTTGGAGGCGATTTCATTCCATCCCAGAGAAATAAAACCAAAAGTTCACGACGTTGTGAAAGTCATGAAAGCTATCCTGAAGTCGGTATCAACGCAAATTACAAGGTCTGTGTTTCGTCGATGAAGCGTTGTGTGGCTTGTACGGCCACATTTCCATCACCTCCTTCGGCGGCAAAACGTTGCCGTGGTTTTAGCAAGCATTCCACAGCAAAAACGTTGCTGTCGGCGGCAAATGCCGTCGATTGCCGCCGTGTAATTCGAGCCCTGAGATCGAGCCAAATATTGACATGCAGGTAGAGATCATCAAGAAGAATGTACATATCAAATATGAGCAGTCTGGGTCAAGTCGTTCCCATGTTATCATTTTGGTTCCCGAAGCTACCGCTAGAGAGTGCCCTCAAATGGTAGCTTCGGTCAAACTCGCTAGCCCAGTGGTACGGCGTTCCGCGTTTTCGGTTTGCTCCACTTGTACCACTGGCTTCAAACGCCCTCATCACTTCTGCTCGGAATGAGCAGAATGAAGAAAAACTGATCTACAGCCAGTTTTTCACCCTAATAAAATCATAATCGTACTGTCAAGGTTAGAAGTGTACCAAAATACCGAACTCACCATGATTTTTTAACATTTGTTCATTATTTTGTGTTGCACTATTTTGCGGTGGATTACACGTATGGCGGTGATTCGGTTCGGTCGTTCCGGCAGAAATAGTTTCTGTTTTAGAAGCAACCAAATCGATGGACCAATCAGTTTCGTCGAATTTGATCACATGATTTTGTGAGTGTAAACATAACCACGTGCAACAAGGAGGCTGCCATCTTAAATGACGTCATTCCTACGCGAAAAGAAGTACGGGGCACTGACGTTTGAAGGCAGCGTCAGTAAGGTGTAACCGTCTGACCTCTGCGTTGGAGATTGAGCTTCGGTAACGGCCGCCATTTTGGCCGGCAGAAAACTGACGGCGCGACGTCATTGCTGCGAAAACTGGATCACATGATCATCCACGGGTATGGATTTTTGAGTAACGGCCGATGATCATGTGATCCAGTTTTCGCGGCAATGACGTCGCGCCGTCAGTTTTCTGCCGGCCAAAATGGCGGCCGTTACCGAAGCTACGATTTGACAGCACTCTCTAGCGGTAGCTTCGGGAACCAAAATGCCATGTTATAACACTTCAATGATTTTCGGGTAACGCTGGCTGGCGGCCATATTGGATGTCCGATCGGCGCGAAACGTAGTATTTCAGAAGGTATCCCTCTAGTACACATTTATGCAAGGTATGAAGTTGCTAGCTAAAATAACGACAAGTTCGTAACTTTTGCCAAACTTTGACCTCTGTGACCTTGAAAAGTAGGTCAAATCAAAAACCTGGGTATTATGTTATGTATCGTCATTAGATATACCTATGATAATAATTTGGTGACGATCAGTCCATTCGTTCAGCAGAATGAAATGGCCAGGGCCACTGTGCTCACCTCTCACGACTGTTAGGAAGGGAATTTGCTATAGAGGCGTCACCTTTCGGCGAACGGCCACAACATGGAGAAAGCCCTCCTAAAAATAGTACGGTGACGCAGCTAAATCGGCTCAGTCGACACCTACCTCCACGGCAGAGCCAATAGAATATTATTGAAGACCGGAAGTAGTCAATCTGGACATGCGCAGGAGGCCTCTACTGTGAATTTATCACCCTTTCAAATGCATTTTTGAAGTCGTCAGATTGAACTTCAGATTACCAATATGCTCAAATTGTTCTAAACATGTTTATCTATTGCAAGACGTTGACATTATCTTGATTTTTATAATACTCAGCTGACAAAAACACAACCTTCAGCACAAAATTCCGGCATTTTAGCTGACGCATGCTAGTCGCATGAGAGTCGATGCAATTCATTGAATCTTGGAATAAGATCGCGGAAAAATAATAACGTTATCATGAAGAAGGGAATTCCCGCTGCATAAATTGTCGTTCAGCCGGTCGCTGTCGGAGATTTTACAAAATCCTTTCGCCCAAAATACTATGTTAACTTCTTTGTATTCAAACCATTGTTTGCCATATTTGGTAGGAACCAATAGTTGTATTGTACGTGCACGCGTCTCGTTACTGTGGTTTCCTTTTGTAGGCCTCGACCATGTCGACGTGCATGGCTTAATTTTTAAGGGAATTCCTATTATATTCCAAATTAGGGCTCCAACCAATCAAATTTCGTTTCGGACCTTTTCCACTGTATGCATTGACTTCTAACAGTCGTGCTCTGTGACAAGTCTCCATGGTTAAGTGTGAAACTATGACTCTCATGGTGAATGTTGAAGGATCAGTACAGATAAAGATAAAGCTGAACACACCAAGAAGTATTTTTATGATCTGATCAGTATTATCAGTCAATGACATAAACTCAGGTGATGGCACCCAGAAGGAGTACAATTTCTGAATACAATGAATACAAGTGGTATTTGTGAACAAAATGCTTTCCTGTGCCAATGAAATGGTCCATGGACCATGTGCTCACCTGGGTGAACGTACCAGAAAAACAAATGACGAATGTTTAATTGAAATGTTCCAGGGTCATGTATCCTCGTAGGATGCACCTGATAAAAATTTGGAGCCAATCCAGTTAGAGTTCAGGAGTTACTGGACTTTGAGCTTTGGTTTTGGCCACCTGGTGGCCAAGCAGAGAATCGAATCGGACCGAAAATTGGTGTAATAGGTCATCTGACATAGGGGTGTGTATGTACCAAGTTTCAAGTCAATAGCCCAAGCAGTTACGAAACACACTGCCAAATGACTAAATTTTGAACTTTGACCTCTGTGACCTTGACAAGTCGGTCAAATCAAAAACCTCTTACTTATGTCATGCATCCTCGTTAGAAGCATCAATGATAACTAGAAATTGACTTGTCAGTCAATTTGAAGACCGCCTGTGGATATTGAGAGACAAGAGAGAGGGCACTGATAACAACATATATCTAATTAGTTGTCAAGTGCAAAGAAATGTAGTAGTATTTAAAGCCCCACAGTATTGAATTATACGGTATTTTCAAAATGTTAGGAGAGTGGAGGTTGAGGTCTCGGCGCCTCGTGAAGGTCTCCAAAATGCTTGCCTGATACTTACTTTTAATAACCAAGGCCTAGTTATGGTTCCCGATCATCAAGATCGGGAACCATATTGTTTTTGGTCTTGGTGTCAGATGTACGTCTTTTATTTTACCCCGTCTTGAATACGATTCTATTATCTTTCTTTCCGCAAATCAATATCTACTTTTAAAATTAGACAGGGCACGTTTCGTAACCGCTGGGGCTATTGATCTGAAACTTGGTACATAACATACCCCTTGGTCAGATTGCCTATGACACGTGTAGTTTCGGCCCGATTCGATTCTTAGCTTGGTCGCCAGGTGGCCAAAACCAAAAACACAAAAGGTGCAATAACTCCTGAATCAATGACTAGATCACCTCCAATTTTTACCATAGGTGTATCTAATCAGGACACATGACATATGTAACGGGTTTTGATTTGACCTACTTTTCAAGGTCGCAGAGGTCAAAGTTCAAAATTTGGTGATATGTTTCGTGGTTATTTGACCTAGTTTCTTCTAACGTGCTGTGATCATGTATCTAGGTACCCTTCTATGTGTACAACAAATTTTCGCCTTTTTCCTTTGCCTTCTTTCGTGATAGAGGTGTGCGTTTCATTTTGTATTTAGGTTTTAATTGTACATGTAACAGGCTTAATAATGTACAGTCATTGACATTAGTTTATCTACACCTACTACCTTGAATATTTCAAATACTACTCGGCCAATTTTAACACGGTTTGTACCACATGAAAGTATATAACCTATTCCATTGATGGATAAAATTTCACCTCACAACCTTCCAAAATGTCTGAATCTGGCAATGAATCGATCGGAGAAGTGATCTGAGACAGCTTACTGGACAGCATCAACTTATTGGAGTTGAATATCAGGCTGAAAACTAATCAGGAATTGTGTTTATCATACCTCAAGAGAACGTCAGCCAATCACAGCGTGTCATTTACGGTCACGTGCCATGCGATAATTTTCATTATTTCATGGCATTATTTCATGTTTGGCCGTCGGCAGTGTCATCGTGCATGTCATGACGTTCTTCGTCAGACAACGACGATTTTGGCATGCAGGAAATACCGTATGAGATACAATACAATCAGCAATCTATAGATCTTGTGCAATGATACCATATTTTCGAAGTTTTTACGTGAACTACGAAGGTAGACCTACATCATGACTGAAGGCCTAGGTGAGCCTGCATCATCCATTGCCGCTGTTTCTGTTTGTTTGTTTCACAGGCATGACTTGCAGGAGCGTCGGATCCGTATCCTACTCCGCCACTTTGCCCTTCCTCCAGCCGGCCGATGGGCGGCCGTGCCGTAAGCGTGGCGCAGGCCCACATGTAGGCCTACATACCGGTACCGGTACCGGAATCAAGTCATGCGATCGAAACACGTGGTATTCCGCAACCACAGCCTTTTTGTTCTAGCATGTGCCAAGAAAGGATTCATTGATTCGTGTATTTTTGGCCTTTGCCCGGTCGGGCCCATTCCCTCACCTCAGTTCACGGGGGAAACCAAGCACAGGGGGTCTGAATGTCTCAGAGGAATGATATACTCTGCTGACTTCCCGGAAGTCATCGGCCCGACACAGATTTTTGAATGTTTGGCTGCAGAACTTCTGTAGTTAGGCCTGCGCTGCATGCCAGGTACACCTCCTCGCTATAAAAATCATCATAATATTCAAAGTTGAGGTATGATAAAATANTAGAGATAGAGGCATGATATCACCCATACTTAGGTTATTGATGATGCCCATTTCGATTATGCAACGACCTCGATGATCAGAGGTCAAGGTCAAGGTCAAACTTGATAATTTGAAATATCTCTGCCTGTGGTAGAGATAGAGGCATGATATCACCTATACTTAGGTTATTGATGATGCCGATTTCGATTATGCAACGACTTCGATAATCAGAGGTCAAGGTCAAGGTCAAACTTGATAATCTGAAATATCTGTGCCTGTGATAGAGCTAGATGCATGATATCAGACATACTTAGGTTACTGAGAATGTCCATTTCGATTATACAATGACCTTGATGATCAGATATCCAGGTCAAGGTCAAGGTCAACCATGGGATGAGTTATTGGCATGAGATCAAGTTCATGTCATATATCATATCATATGTCATGTCATGTCATGTCATGTCATGTCATATCATATCATATCATATCATATCATATCATATCATATCATGTCATATGTCATCATGTCATATATCATCATGTCATATATCATGTCATATATCATGTCATATATCATGTCATATATCATGTCATGTCATGTCATGTATATCATATCATATCATCATATCTTGATCTCTATCAGTGTACCAGTCTTGTAGAAGAACCTGTACATCGGGAACCATACGACATTTACAATGTCATCTTGTTTTCAACAGAGAGTGAAAAAACTGCGTAGGGGAGCTCTAATGCATTGAGATAGAGCGCAGTACATTTTTACACTACGCTGACGTCGTGACGTCGTCAAGAATCGCGGCAACGATTTGCGTTTTTCAGATTCAATACAGTGGGGCTTTAACTAGAGCTGGCTAACGCCAGAGATCTCTGCTATGTGTCTCCAGCTGTGGTGAGGAGATATAGATCACTGCAGTAGGTCAGTTCAAACATATCCTTCGTAAGTTTGAGTTTACAAAGACAACGAAAACAAAGAAATGTGTTCACCGTCTAAAAATAGATTATACAGTCCTCGGCCCAAGACGGAACAGTTATAGTGACGTCATGGAGTGCCTAAGCAGACCTTGAATTCTGATTTTGCCATGGTAAATGGAACGATGACGCAGCAGGGGATTCCAACAACACATCACCTGCATTGGATTCTATATTGGGCTCGGGGGGATCACCTCATCGGCGATCTGTGTTTTAGGCAATAAAGTCGCAAAATACCCATCAAATAATTACGGATTGAGCCAGTTAAAGAACTTGAGCTGTATTTTATATTCATTTAGACATCCTGTAAGTCTTAGGCGGATGTGTCTCTTATTTCTTTAGTTATCGCTCGGAAACCAAATGTTGGTCACAGACATTCAGAGAAACTCAGTAAAACCAATGAAGACCGCCACCTGTGAGGTGGTGGCGGTCTTAAAAATTTGGAGATGATTCAGCCATTAGTTCATGAGTTATTGCACTTTTTGTGTTTTTGGTTTCCGCCACCTGGTGGCCAAGCTAAGAGTCAAATCGGACCGAAACTTGGTGTCATAGGTCATCTGACCTAGGGGTATATAATTATGTACCAAATTTGAGGCCAATAGCACCTGCGGTTACAAAACGTGCCACTTAAAGGCAAAATTTTGAACTATGACCTCTGTGACCTTGAAAAGTAGGTCAAATCAAAAACCCGCTAAATATGTAATGTACCCTCATTAGATACACCTATGATAAAAATTTGGAGGTGATCCAGTCATTAGTTCAGGAGTTATTGCACTTTTTGTGTTTTTGGTTTCCGCCACCTGGTGGCCAAGCTAAGATTGGTGTCATAGGTCATCTGACCTAGGGGTATATATGTACCAAGTTTCAGATCAATAGCTCCAGCGGTTACGAAACGTGCCCTGCTAACGGACGACGACGACGACGGATGCAGACCCACGACAAGAGCTCACCCCAGGTGAGCTAAAAATTCTATTTTTCAAGGTGGCCTCTGGGACTGAAATTTCAGCAGGAATGTACAGGATACTTGCATAGATATTTAGACAACATTGAAACATCGTAACATTTACTACCGATGAGATATGGCCAAAGTAAATTTTTCAAGATGGCCGCCTGGCAGCCATGTTGAAGTCCAATTGAACCGAAATTTGGCATATAAGTAGACGGTACTAAGACACATATTTAGGCACGGTTAAAGCATCCTAGCTCCCACTATTTATGAGGTGTGGGTCGAAGTCCATTTTTCAAGATGGCTCCCTGGCGGCCATATTTGACGTCGAATCTGACTGAAATTTACCATTATTTATATGGTACACTCTATGTCAAATAGCCAGGAAATGTGCCACCAAACAGTGAATTTTGAACTTTGACCTCTGTGACCTTGAAAAGTAGGTCAAATCAAAAACCTGAGACTTATGTGATGAGGTCTCATCAGAGGAACCCACCATAAAAGTTTCGTGGTTCTAGCTAACAGCGTTCAGGAGATACGGCCGAAAGAAGGTTTTCACAAAGCGCCCACAGAGATAGTTTTTACCATAGGGTACCTGTACACCAAATTTCAAGTTTGTAACCCAAGCGGTTTAGAAACGTGCCACCCCTGTTAACGACGCTGGACGACACACCATGGGAGAAGCTCACCTCACAGAGGTGAGCTAAAAAGCACTTTTTCTGTTTTCACATTTAGCCCCCTATTGGCCAACCTTGAAACGAATGACACTGAATATCGAAAGGACACAACATCTACTTACAAGCAATATGTCCCAAAAATTTCAAAAGAAAATCTCAAGTCATTTTTAAGTTATTAGTCGGACAAGAGAAAAGCGACCGCCCGGACGCCCGCCACATTCGGTAATCTAATAACCAGGGCCCAGTTCCACAAAGAATCTTAAGTCTAAAGTTGACGTAAGTCATCATGTGACCAGGTTTCAGCAAATCAGATGACTTCATTTCAGACTTAGGTTTTTTCTTAGACTTGAGCTTCTTTGTGAAACTGGGCCCAGGACTTTCTTCGAAAACCTGGTTAAAAGCAGAACTTACTTATGTTACAATTCTCCTCGTCACTCTTATCTCCGCAGTCGTTGTAAGTGTCACATATATATTTTCGGGGAATACATTTGGTATTGTTGCATTTGAACTCCTTGTCTTTACATTTCTCCTCCTCGCACTTTTTACCAACACATAAGAGCCGTCCTTCTTCACATGTGCTGTAATGAGATGAGGGGCATCCATTTAGTACACACCGAACAATGAAATGGCCAGGGCCATTGTGCTCACCTCTGTGATAAGTCTCCATGGTTAAGTGTGAAACTGTGAATCTCATGCTGAATGTTGAGGATCAGAACAGAAAAGATAAAGCTGAACACACCAAGAAGTATTTTATGATCTGATCAGTATTATCAGTCAATGACATAAACTCAGGTGATGGCACCCAGAAGGAGTACATTTTCTGAATAAAATGAATACAAGTGGTATTTGTGAACAAACTGCTTTCCTGTCTAGGTCACACTCTCACAGATGTCAAAAATTCTATTTTTCAAGATGGCCACCTGGTGGCCACACGTGACGTTCGTTGGGACTGAAATTTTAGCAGGAATATACAGGATATTTGCATGGATATTTAGACAACATTGAAACATCGTAACATTTACTACCAATGAGATATGGCCAAAGTAAATTTTTCAAGATGGCCGCCTGGCAGCCATGGTAAAGTCCAATCGAACCGAAATTTGGCATATAAGTAGACGGTACCAAGACACATATTTAGACACAGTTAAAGCATCCTAGCTACCCCTATTTATGAGGTGTGGGCTGAAGTCCATTTTTCAAGATGGCTCCCTGGCGGCCATATTTGACGTCGAATCTCACTGAAATTTACCATATATTTATATGGTACCTAGATACATATTTTGACAACGTTAAAACATCCTACCTACTCCTATTTATAAAATATTCACACCAAATCACAACACTCTATGTCAAATAGCCATGAAATGTGCCACCAAACAGTGAATTTTGAACTTTGACCTCTGTGACCTTGAAAACTAGGTCAAATCAAAAACCCGGGATTTATGTGATGTAGTCTCATCAGAGGAACCCACCATAAAAGTTTCGTGGTTCTAGCTAACAGCGTTCAGGCGATACGGCCGAAAGAAGGTTTTCACAAAGCGCCCCCTACAGGCCAGAGTGTATAAGCAGCAGCGCTAAGTTTCGGTCCAGAGATAGTTTTTACCATAGGCTACCTGTACACCAAATTTCAAGTTTCTAACCCAAGCGGTTTAGAAACGTGCCACCCATGTTAAGGACGACGGACGACGACGACGGACGACACACCATGAGAGAAGCTCACCTCACAGAGGTGAGCTAAAAACAGGGTTCGTACACTACCCCCAGACCTAAAATTCCAGGACTTTTCAAGGAATTCCAGGGCCAAATATCCTAAAATTCCAGGACTATTTTGCCAATATTCAAGATCTTACTAGGCGCAATCATTTGCGTAATATAATATCATGACATCACTAAACCATACAGAAGCACGATTTTCTCTCGGCAATTATATTATTGAACTGCCAGAATAAGGGTTGATGACTCGATGAGTTCGAGCGCGGATAAAAAGAACATGGGGGGTCTGGGGGTCCTCCCCCAGAAAATGTTGGATTCTAGACCCCGATGTGAAGGCCATATGGGCAAAATTCAAGGACTTTTCCAGGACTTCTGGGGTAAATTGTGATTTTTCAAGGTTTTCCAGACCTGTAAAGGGGAGACCTCAAAATTCCAGGTTTTCAAGGATTTCAAGGTAGAGTACGAACCCTGTGCGACATGCAAGAGAATTGCAAACGCCCTGCGGACACCTCAAACGAAGGCTCAGAACATGGTAGACCCCACGAGGTCAGGAGGGCGCCACCTTATTTGTCTTAGAGCTTTCGAGGTGTCAACATCCTCTGGTGAGCTCCTGCTAAACACGTTTTTTGAAAGAAATTTTTTTGACCCAGTTGGGAATCGAACCCGCGCCCTGTTATCTTTGTTCCACCATCTTCCCCGTTCGGCCACCGAACTTGTTGGAAGACTTCTCATGTTTTCTCTTATTCGTAGTATTATTACGATAGTCGAAGTTCTACGTCTATGACACAAATCATGTCTCTGTCAGCTGGCTCGTTGACCGAGTGGATAGACTGGTGGATTACAAATCAGAAGGTCGACGGTTCAAATCCGGTCTAAATGACTACAGTTTTTTTTCTTTGAGTAGTGTAAGAGGTATCCGGAGATGTTGACAGCTCTGTTGCCTGAAGGCAAATAAGGTGGCGCCTTCCTGGCGTCGTGGGGTGTATCATGTTCTGAGCCTTCGTTTGAGGTGTCTCCAGGGCATTTGCAATTCTCTTGCTCGTCGCATGGGGGCTTTTTGTTCAGTCAGGTCGGCTTTAATGCACTAAGGGGAAAGAGGGTTGGTCGCTTTTGGCTTCCCGCCAAAACATCGTCAGGCCGGCTCCTGTGGATGGATGGCTCCGCTGGAACTGTCACTATAGGCCTAGTTTGCTAAGAAGATTCGATAATGATGAGATGGCAAGACAAAGATGCATTTTATTACTGAGGTTTATTTACTAAAGGTAAAATTTTCATTAGAGAACTACTGGCGCTGAAATCAGCACCTGTCCAAAGATTTTGATGCTTGTCTGGCGCTGTTAGCAGGTTGTCGGACGCATTTGCGCCCCAGTGCCCGCTTATGTTCGCGGTCTGCACTGGTGGACAGAAATATTAGGACACTTTCAAAATTCTAAGTCATTTCCTCTTTTTCCTTCCTTTTGTCTCGAACCACTTCTTATTGATGAGAACGTTTTTACCTTGGCTCCCCCACCCACCCTGGTTCCAATAACTCTGGTTCAAGGAGAGACTGGTCTGAACAGTTCTCATGTAAAACTAGCTTAATATGATTGTACAATAAACAAGCCTGGTGGCGACAGCGGTTCGCTATGTCGCATGAGCATGGTTGGGGAGATTGCGAGGAATGTTGAAAAAGTGGCTACTGTAACCACACTCCACACAATCTCACGGGAAAAAGCTTGGCTGAACAAATGTGAACGCAGGGGTGCCCACCTCTACAAAAAATCGACGCGACCACGCAATACCCAGCGGCCATAGCGGACAAATTGTGGAACTACACTTTGTACATTAAGCTCGCATGAAAATATTGCCACATTTCCCACAATCCCAACGTACCATGCTAAAATCGTGCACATAAAATATCTCCCATGTACGTCTTTACAATTTTTAGTATAGTTTACAAATGTTTTAAACACCATTTTATGTACCGCAATCAGCCAATGCGTCATTTCCCAGACTCCCCTCTGACCCCCTATTAACATGATTAAAAATAGCTTTAGAAATCGCCGAAATATGTACCTTTGCTGACGTTTGTTCGTACTGCCCAACTAATAAGGTTGAAAGCTAGTGGTACACAATCACCAGACGTAATATGACATTCAAATACCGCAAAATAAGGCCGTAAACATGAAGGAAAGCTTGATTCTAAAAATAGCTTGAAAAGTGGTGTGAAAATAGGGGTCCATATGGCCGCAGCTAGCGCTCCAAGCTCCACAGCGAACCAATTATGTACTACTTTTGGCATATTTGTTCCATACTGACACATGCATCAATACTCACCAATTCTGACAATCTATTTTTACCATGGTCCCTGGTCGGTAGGTTTGGCCTTCATGCACACATGGACACTTTGCCTTCTTTACGCAGCCCTTTCCTGAAATAAATGTGAAAAACTATTCTAAAATACCTTGGTATCTCGTGCGTATGTTTCAAATGGATAATGCATTAGCCTCATTCTGAATGAAGTGGGTCTGGGTGACACAACCAAGAACCCTGCTCAGTGTTTCCGAAATGGCGTCTGGCATTCAACATTTCTCGCTTCGAGCATTCAGCGAGGTAGTGTAGCGAATTTCCGCCAGATTGATACTCAGCGACCTATCCCAACGACTTTCTGTACCGTCACGTAAATTTCCTGCGGATAGTCCGTTGAAGAAAGCACCCTGCGATCTCATTTCGACTCCTGCAGCTTGCTGTTGGCGCTGCACACAGATGTACACGATATAGGCACGAAGTACAGGTTTGTACACACAGTGCCTGATTCACTGATGTCGCGTCATTGACGGAGCGTCCTCCCCTGATATCTCATGATCTTAGGCCTATTTGCAATCAAACTGCACAGAACCTAAATTTTATGAATGCTTAGTTTGAGGTATTTTAGAATAGAAATTAAACCCTTGGCGTCAGGTCTTGCGACACCAAACCCGCTCGGGTGGAGCAAAAATTCCGTCCAAACCCTCGGCGCACCCTCGCGGGTTTGGTGTCGCAACCAAGACCCTCCGTCTCGGGTTTAATTCCTTAATCATAACCTGTCAAATGACAAATCTGCCACAGGAAAACCCGGAATAAGGCCGGTGACAGACTGGCATGTACGTGACATGTCGTGCAGGTGTTCCACCAATCAGATTCTTTGGTTGGTGTTTCGGTCCGTGTAACCGCATCCCTGATTAGTTGAATGCATTCCGATGCATTGCTTATGCGCCAGTCTGTCACCGCCTTAAAGCCCCACAGTATTGAATTTTACGATATTTTCCAAATGTTAGCAGAGAGCACAAAGAGGTCTCATAGCCTTATGAAGGTCCCCAAAATGCTTGTCTGATACGTACTTCAGAGAATCAAGGCCTAGTTTTCAGCACACATTAGAAAAAACGACAGGGAGAGCTCTAATGTATTCAGATGGAGCGCAGTACATTTTACACTACACTGACGTCGTGCACTGACGTCAAGAATCGCGGCGATGATTTGCGTTTTTCAAATTCAATACAGTGGGGCTTTAAGTTGCTCTGAGCTTGGCAGGTTGAGACGAAATATTTGTCAGTTTCGAAAATTTTCCTTTACTCAATTCTGAGGTTTTATTCCAAGGGCTTGTCTACGTTTATCTCCTTTATGCCTCAGTCACAAATGCAGCAGCCGCCGGAGGATATCTTGACATCGGTGATTTTTTGCGACATTGTGACCCAGGACGGATTTTACCACATATCTTTCACATATCCTTGAAACAGATGGTTTTCAACAAACACCCCGTGGGACACTGGCCAGTAATCGGCTGATGTCTGTCGGATTTTCGTCCGACGACTTGAAAAATGGTTGGCCGATACCGTCCAGTCCCCACCTATGTCAGGCTCTTGTCCTTCTATGCCCCTGGTATGAATTAAATTAACTGTGATTCGGGGCACAGACCGTGAATGCCCTCTCCCTTGCAGACTTTTTCTTCGGACCTCTGGGAAAAAAAAGTCACGTGCCCAGTGTTATATCTAGGATTTCAGAAGGGCACGGTGCAAACTTTGTGAAAAGGGCACTTCAACCTAGAAAAGGGAACTTTTCATTCGTGACATTTCTTCTAACGGAATTTGAAAAGCTAAAAAGGTCTCTATAACTCCAGTCAACAGCCAATTTAAGCCCGTTTCTAAGGTGATATGACCAAAAGAGACCATGGCAAAGGGCCTGGGGGGTACTAATGAAATGGCCAGGGCCATTGTGCTCACCTCTGTGATAAGTCTCTGTGGCATAGTAAAACTGGGACACTCATGGTGAATGATGAAGAATCAGTACAAGATGAAGCTGAACACACTGAAGTATTTTATCTGATCAGCAATAATTAATCAATGACATAAACTCAGTTGATGATTGTCTGTGTCAGAAGGAGTTAGTGGTATCTGTGAGCAAACTGCCTTCCTGTGTTGGCTGCAGATGTCAAAAATTCTATTTTTCAAGATGGCCACCTGGCAGCCATATTCGAAGTTTGTTGGAACTGAAATCTTAGCATAAATGTAGAGGATACTTACACAGATATTCAGGCAACATAAAACTATCTTAACCTTTACTAATGATTAGATATGGCCCGAAGCAAATTTTTCAAGATGGCTGACTGGCGGCCATATTTGACGTCCATTCTAACCAAAATTTGCCATACATGTAGAAGGTACCTAGATACGTGTTGTGGCAAGGCTATAGCATCCACCTTACTCCTACTTGTGAGATATGGGTCAAAGTCCTTTTTTCAAGATGGCTTCCTGGTGGCCATATTTAAAGTCCGATTGGGTTGAAATTTTGTGCACTTGTAGAGGGTGATTAGATATATCTTCACACCAAACCAAAACACTCTCTGTCAAATAGCCACGAAATGTGCCACCAAACAGTGAATTTTTAACTTTGACCTCTGTGACCTTGAAAAGTGGGTCAAATCAAAAACCCGGGATTTATGTGATGAAACCTCATCAGAGGAACCCACCATAAAAGTTTCGTGGTTCTAGCTAGCAGCGTTCAGGAGATATGGCCAAAAGAAGGCTTTCACAAAGCGCCCCCTACAGGCCAGAATGTAAACTGGCAGCGCTAAGTTTCGGTCCAGAGATAGTTTTTACCATAGGCTACCTGTACACCACATTTCAAGTTTCTAGCCCAAGCGGTTTAGAAACGTGCCACGCCGGTTAACGACGCCGGACGCCGGACGACGCACTGTAAGAAAAGCTCACCTCACAGAGGTGAGCTAAAAACCTACAAAAAAAAAATTTTTTTTAAGGGGCATGGCGCCCTAGGGGGTTAAAAAAGGGCACAATGGCGCCCCCTTTAGGCGGCATGGTGCGGCGCCACTCTAAAATGGCCTAGATATAACACTGGCGCCTCATACCTTGAAAAATACGGTACATACCTTCTTTGACGTATCCCTGTGGGCAGAAGCACCCTTCTGAACACTGGTCGCTCCGGTCACACGCAGTTGATGCGTTACGGCCTAGGCTGATATCTTCACAGGTTTCCTCACACGGTGGCCCACAGATTGTGTACACTGCTCCTCCCTCACACATGACGGCTGGAAATTTATTTTAATCAATCAATCATAAATGTGTGGCGGTCCAGGGTTTCTGCCAGGATTTTCAAGGAGGGGGGGGGAGAAAAGAAAAATTTGAAGAAAAAAAATTTTTCAAAAATTTTTCAAAAATTTTTTTCTCGTTTTTTGGGTTAAAAATGGCCTCCAGAGTCATTTTTTACCCTCCAAAATGCAAAATTAGTCTTCCTTCTGCATGAAAATTGCATTTGAAATGTAAGAAATTAAAGAAAAACGCTACTGAAGTGAAAATAGTGATGTTTGAAAAAGGTTAGTCTGCAAACTTGAGGGGGATATCCCCTCCTTGAAATTTTTGAGGAGGGGATCATCCCTCCTCTCCCCCCCCTCTGGGAGAAACACTGCGGTGTGGGAAAACCAGTCACATGGTCAAAATTTCACAAAAATAGTTATCTGTATACCGTATACGCAAATATTTTCGCGAATAAAAATTACCGCGAAAATCGCGAATTGGTCAACACCCCCGCGAATTCTATTAGACGCGAACCATTTTCCAATCACCGACGATCCCGTAATACATCGTGGTTTGCACTGAATTGCAGACACGTCACACTGATCTGTCAATCACTCAGCTATCATGGCGCCCCACCAGCAGTGAGGTCGATTATGACTGCTCGGATTTCTTTCTTTTCGGTGGATTTCGTACCATAACTGTCACACTCACCATTTAAAATGCAGTGTTTTTGAAATCTTACATCGGGACCCCAACCGTGAATATTCATCCACGCGAAAAGGTACTTTCGGACCCCAAACGCTAAATATTTTAGCCGTGAAAATATTAGCGTATACGGTAACCTGAAAGCCTGTCATCTCAGGATGAAAGTTACTTTTTAAATTGTGGAAATATCTCTCTCAAAACTTGAGATGTAGGCCTAGAAGGTATCTACAAACCAGGTTGGAACATTCTACAACCAGTTACCTAGTTGCTACTGTTAAAGACAAAAGTTAAAAGTATGGGTTTTGTCTGATATAGGCTATAATTTCAATCTCGGTACATAGCCATATTCTAGTTAGTGTTCATGTGATGTGGGCCAAAGTGTATTTTTCAAGACGTCCATCTGGTGGCCATATTATTACCGGTAACGGAATTCGGGATACGATTCATCATGGTCACCCATGAATCATGAATCCCAGATGACACTGCCTCCAACCACATGACCATTCATCAATAATATCCTAATGGCCGGGACTGGGCAACCCTGTAGTATTTTGGGTCGAATTTTGGACCATGGACAAACACACTAAACAGACAACAACAAACAAAAAAACTTTTTTTCCCTTTTTTCTGGAATTTTTTTTTTTCTTCAGTTTATTTGTTCCTCTGGACAGGTGACAGAAGTTTCGATAATCCACAAAATGACCAAAAATAAAGTATTTTTTAAATTTTTTTCCGCCCTCCGACTTTGATTGGCAAGAGGGCAAACTCGAGAACCTAAAAATAAAAAAGCCTTGCCTAAGCTTTGGTATTTTTTAGAAACTAGGCAATACCCGTTCAGTGTGTGTGTGTTTGGGGGGGGGGGGACATGGGGGAAATGCTCAATTCATGTGAGCGCCATGTTCAGCCGCCGCTTGGGCTAGGAAGCTTCAGTATTGGCTGCAATTTTGTTGCTGGTGTCATTTTAGGATTCCAATTGTCCGTAAAATTTCATTCTCCCCAGTCTAATAAAACGACAATGATCTTGAGCTTTTGTTATAGATCTGCAACACATACAAACATCCTCATCAACAATTCCTCGGTGTTGCCATTCCACGCGATAAGGCGTGTTCGATGACATTGGCATCCACGTGATTATGGGCATCCCCATTCTAAAAATAAGTAACCCGTGATATCAACATACATGTAGGTCCACGACAACTTTTATGCCGCAAAGATGGCAGTCAGTACCGAAGCCTTCTAGCCCTAGCGGCAACTTCGGGAACCAAAATGTGTGAGCACTTGGGGATGTAATGACGTCATACCCGTTCCAGTGGCATAATGACGTCATTCCATCGCACATGATGTTGCTGGCGTCACGGATGACGCGACGGCAATCTCGGTGACGTCATGACGTCAAAAGGCCTGAACAGCATTATTATTTTCGTTAATATCTTTATATCTCGAAAACTATAAGTGATATCAAAATTCGGGCTTCGTAAGGACACTTCCCAGGTCCGTCGGAATGTGCATACCAAGTTTGGTGGCGATCCGTTTGTAAGTCTCGGAGAAAATCGCGAACAAACAAACAAACAAACTCTTGTCAAATTTTAGTATGATCCATTTTGAGTTTACTTACGGCAGAGTTTTCGGTTCCTCCATTTTACTGGTAATCCTGCTGATGCACATTGTTCCGCTGCTCTAGCCAGCGCCGTGCACAGACATTCGCAGTCTCCTCCTCGATCACAGTGGCAGGCATCAAATATACAATCTTCGTAAATTGACTTCATTGACATTATTTTATTACATTCTTTGAATACTCCTTCCTTATTCAACAGCATGCCACATTGCGATCTGGCCCAAGCTTCTCTTTGCTCAAGCTGTAAAATATTTAATCAAACAGTCAAATAAAGAAAGGAATTGAATCATAAAATGACAGAGCACAGAACAATAGAAAGATTGAATGGAATGACACAGCACTGAACAATAGAATGATACAGCACTGAACAATAGAATGATACAGCACTGAACAATAGAATGATACAGCGCTGAACAATAGAATGATAGAGCACTGAACAACGAAATTCAAAACTTTAATTCTGCAAAAACAAATTTAATTCCGCGAAAATAACTTCGATTTTTTTCGGTGGAATTTAAGTTTTTTCCAAGAAAAAACTCAGAAAAATAGGAAAACTAAACAAAAAATCAAAGGACTGCATACTTACGCCTGCACAAGCGCCAAGATTCTTGCTCGGGGGGGTGTCCTCCACAGGACAGTCACCAGCACTGAACGATTTGGCAAATTCAGCAGGGTCTTCAGTCTTTGCATTGCTTTTATCAGTAAAGTCGTTGTCTGGGTCGCCATCAAAATTACCACAAAGGCCTCTAGGACTTCCTTTATATATCTTTTTCTTCAGTCCAAAGGCGACGGTGGTAGCTGAAGAGACATTGAAACAGATTAAGGTTTGATTCATACTTGAGGTGAAGGGATACCCAAGCACGCCGTTCCTAGGGCCTACCTCTCCACCAACTTTCATGACCCTGGGCCTTGCAGTTGCGAAATGTGCCAGTTTAACGGACGCCACTTAGTGTACATATGAATAGCTCGACTTCTGGTCAGCTGAGCTAAAAAGCGAAGGAAATACGGGCAAATCTGTAGTGTAATGGCATCTCTGGACCTTGCCATCTTATTTTAGCAAAGAAGCAACTTACCTCCATCCCACGTGAGTTGCCACGAAAAGTCATTTGCTTCGACCACTATTTTCATCTGACCAACTCTCTTGACTCTAAATAGGACCGTTTCAAATGATGTCACTGCATCAGGAATTGTCGAGTTTTCATACTTTATTGGAGCGTCTCTGGCTAGGATCAAATCGTGGCTTCCACCAATTTTCAATATGACTGATCTCGCACATGTCACGCCGCCATTTCCACAGACTTCGTTTTTAATTTTAACCTGAAATTTTAAACAACACAGTTCCAGAATGAAATGGTCCATGGACCATGTGCTCACCTGGGTGAATGTACCAGAAGAACAAATGACAAATGTTCAATCAAATGTTCCAGGGCAAGCCTTGAGTTCCTGGGTAATGTGATTACTATGGCGGGCCGAAGCAGTCATAATTCACTATTTATGTTCAACAGTATTTAAATATCGTAATTACCTGCATATATAAGTGTGTTCGTATACTGTAAAGCAAGATAATTTCGCGGCTGGAAATGTTCGCGAATCAAGAATTATAGACATATTCGCGGCAGGATATTTTCGCGAGACTCTGCCATTATTTCAGTTTTCTTTCACGGACCTGTTTATTGCATACATATGGATGTAAAAGATTTAGGGTCGGCACGTACACTGAAGATTGGTTTTCGAAAACAGTATATCAGGGTGATCGGATTTAATCTGAATGTGAATGACTGGTCGTTTGACCAGCGCACAAAGGAAAGTTCCGTGGATTGCCACTAGGGAATGAGCACAGCTATAGGTAGCCCCCCCCCCACCTTAAGGTTGAATTGTCGCAAATAAATTTTGGATTATTTTAGTTTAGTTAAGAGGTCAAACTAGATTATAAGAAAGAAAAATTGGCAAATTTGTCATTGTTTTAATTAAAACAAAAGACCTTTGCAAAATGTCATTAAAGTAGTAGAAATACAAAGTCCTTAAAATGCCGTTTACAACACATGTTGAATACATTGTATACTTTGCATTTATAAGGTTACATTTATTTATAACCTTTGCCTTTCATGAAAATAATACCAATATCCTCTCAACTTTGGCAATTTGTTCAAACTCTGGCAGTGGGGGCATCATAGAACAGCCTTTCATGGCTATGGCTTGTTAATGCATTTTCATTAAAATTCATTCATATATAATGTACTCCATGTACTCCTCCTGGCGCCACCGGTACATCAGTCAAAAGTAATGAAATCGGTAAAAATGCTGAAAAAGTCCGGGGAGGCCGGGGCATCAATGTACCAAGGGAGCACGTGGTAGTAAGTGTTGGGCATTTACATTGTATCATTTCCGAGTCTAAATTGCGCGCCAGACCACGAGTCACATGACAGGCACGTGGTCAGTTGAACCCGCAGTTTCTGATGCACGGAGTTTGCAAATTGTCACAAGTTCGGAATCAATGGCCAGGATCTTGGCTTCTTCTAGATTATATACGAGGTATATACTAACGGACAAAGTACGGTATACACATAACCAAAAATAGTGCCAAAGGCACTGTGCCCGCTTGGCTTTTTTAGCACAGTGGTGGAAAGCATAAGCCATATCAGAATCCCATACAAGCCATCTTTGACAATATCTGTGACCAAAGCGTACATAGCAGATTTTGCGAGTTTGGTTTTGGCCCCCTGGCGGCAAAGTCAAGAATTAGATTTCACCAATACTTCGTCAGGAAGTCACTACAATCTAGAGGTAAATACATACAAAGGTTCAATACAATAGCTCAAACGATTATCAAAATATAGCCCTTTTAAGTTTTTCACAAAACGCCCCCTA
>NMRB01000645.1:223737-248568 GCA_002633025.1 Notospermus geniculatus
TTCTTTCCATCATTTCTGTAATTTTCAGTCTCCATTTTCTTAATCTTTCCCACATTCATATGTTTTCATATCAATTTGTTTAGAGTGTGCAGGCTTTAGCTTAGGCCTACAATGCCTCTTTTGTCTTCTGTAGCCATCCGTCGGCTTTCTTAATTACACAAGCCATGTTTTGTATAGGAATTCACACTTGCCTTAATTGATTAATCTCTTTTCTTTCAGCTCAACCAGCCATCCATTTATTACAGACACCCTTTCAGGTCCAGCAACCTTGTGGGGCTTGGACCTTATTCTTTTCTTAATTGCTCACTCATCTTGTTTGCAGGGATATTTAGATCTACTTCAGGGACTCAGCTCAGTCTCAGCTCAGCTCAGTCTCAGCTCAGTCTCAGTCTCAGCTCAGTTAGATCTACTTCAGGGACTCAGCTCAGCTCAGTCTATTCTAGAGTCTTGTACTGTTAAGTGCCAGCCTGAAGAAGACCCCGGTTGGGGTCGAAAATTTGCAAAATCTGGAAGTTGGTTATATGCATCAAGTGCCAATGGCCAGCATGAATGCCTCAAGCCTATTGGCCAGATGAAGACAACAGGCGCTATGACTGACAGGCTTAAATCAACATATCAATAGAAAACTACGGTCCTTGCTCGCGTCTATCTGCTAAGTGAAAAAAGCCTATTATTCAAATTGCTTAGCAGGGGACACGATTTCACGCCAAATGATTAGCTATTGCGTCGATAATCAGTAGGTTACGTGAATGGAAAAGGAGAAAATGGAGGCGAAAAATTGACCCACTTTTAAAAGTGTGATGATTTTAGTGGTGAGAATGCCTCAAGGCCAGCTCACCAAAAAGAAAGTAGTTCCAAGCTTTTACTCCTAGTAGAAGTGAACACTTGAATTCATATGAATAAACAAGCCTGCCGGCCTTGGACGGGTCACGTGGGTGGATCGTGAGTTGATGAAGGAATACAAGGAGTTAAAATGGGGGGGGGGGGTGAGGCACTTGACTGACAGATACAAGAGCTCAATCCATACGGGACATCCTTATACACCGTGCCATAGCCAGGGATCTGACGCGAAAGTTGTAAACCCTCATCAGGATTGTTATTTGTATTGCACAAACACTCCACTCAACAATCAGCCTCATAATGCCACGATGACCCAGATTCGTGGTATAGGCTAACATTAGTCCCAACTGTATATCTGCTTATCAGTTACTGGTAGGTCACTGGCATTTTTAGCTCAGCTGACCAAAGGTCAGCGGAGCTAGTCATATGTATACTGAGTGGCGTCCGTTTAGGTGTGTGTGTGTGTGTGTCTGTGTGTGTGTCGTCCGTTTAACTGGGGCTTGTGGTAATCGACTCGACGCGACGCGACCACTCGATGACTCGATGGTTGCTAGGGAAGCTTAAAAACGCGCAAATCGGCCAAGTAGGCAATCGTCTTACCTCTACTTCCTTAACTTTTGCAAAAAGGTATGTGCATTTCCCTTGAAAATTGTATTTCCTCCCGTCGTAGGTGAGAAAATGAGGATCTCCAAATGCCCAGCACTTAATGTAACAATCTATTTCCTTCACCTTCTTCAAAATACCCATCTTGCAGTTGCTGGAAGAGATGAATGCATAATCTAGTGATTTCTTCCAAAAAGACAACAACCTCCCTATTTGAGGGCCAAATGAAAGGTTAGCTAGTTTCACACGAGTACGGTTCATACTGGTCTCTCCTTTCAGACCAGTCTCTCCTTGAGCCAACTGAAGCCAGCTCACCTGTAAGGCCACACTTTTTTATTCTTTGGTTTACGGGCCTGCCAACGTGGCAAAATACCATATCGAAAAGAAATAAAAATTGGGAAAATCAGTTTCGTTTATTGCCGCCGAAGTTCCCGATGTGCAAATGAGGTTTTATGAGAAAAAAAAACAAGCAAATGGAGGCGTTTTTCTTCTTCCCGCCGACCAGGATTTCAATACTTACTATAGTTTGCAGCCCAGCGTTATTTCATTACTTGGTGCAAAGACAAGCCCCCCACCTCTACAACGACAGTCTTCTTGTTTTTTGCAAACGAAAGATGTATGCTGGAAGAAAAATGGCAAAGTTATTATCCACTAGAAATGTAGGTGACTAACGATTGATACATGTATGTTGTGAATAGCCTTATGAATAGTGTAAAGCACTATCAAATAGACTTTAAGCTGAACACTCTGGGTCAAGCCATTCCTGAGTTATAGCACTTGGATGATTTTCAGGTTATGCCACCTGGCGGCCATATTGGATGTCCGATCGGGCCAAAACTTCACATGCACATAAAGGTCATCTAGAGGGAGCCACATAGCACATTTGAGTGCTCTGGGTCAAGTCGTTCCTGAGTTATAGCCGAAATTTCTGCTCGCGCATTTTGTCGAATCTGTGCCACCTCTCAAACCTCCAGGACGTTCCCACAACCCTGCTATTGTGATTTGCGCTCTCAGACCCGGCACAAGGGTGACGCTGGGAACGACGTCACAATGGGAATCCCCATGCTTCATTGGTCAAATGTTGCTGATGAGTCATCAATGTACATGTAGGGTTTAGCGGGGAACAAAATTCGCGTTGCGCATGACGGGTGTCAATGGTTATCTGCATTCGCGGAGAAAAATTTCGCAAGCACCGTTAGCAATTCGCGATTTTCGCAATATTTTTCCCCGCGAACATAATTTCGCTTTACGGTAAGGTCGATTCTGGAATCGATTTTGTATGAGGCGTCCTCAGTGAAGATTTCCTCTGATGAAAGGCGACCTCATGAAGGGTGCCTTAGGCCTAAAATAAAGGAACGTTCTAAAATATGGACCTACATGTACATGTCCCAAAACGACAAATGTGACCTGGCACAACAAAATGAGTCGGAAGTCGCACAGAAGAAGACCGAAGTTGACACCAGACAACAACTAAGGAAATCGACCAAGTCAAATTTCACAAAGGGCAGACAATTCTGAAATCAGCGAACCGTTGGTGTCACCTTGGACATGTTCGGTCTTCTTCTGTGCGCATTCCGACGCATTTTGCTGTGCCGGGTCACAAATGCTTATCAAGAAAGAAAATGTAACAAGACATTAATTGATGAAGGTACGTACATCATTATTATAGTCCCGGTAATAGCCTTTCTCACAAACACAATTATCCCCACCGTACGACGCTGGCCTCAGGGCGCGGGATTTCCCACATTCCATCTGGACGGGCATGTCCGCTGGCTTGGGGAAATGAGCCATCAAAATGGGACATTTGATTTCAAACTTGCAATCCTTCTTCTTTTTCACGCACAAAAGTTGAGCGTTTTTGCACTCGCTGAAAGTGGTGAGAAAAAGAAAGGTGATTTACATGTATTACCACAAATGAAATGGTCCATGGCCATGTGCTCACCCGTTTGGACATAATGTAGTGTGATGACAGAGAGAGGTACATGTCAGTTATGAGCAATCTGGGTCAAGTCATTCCCAAGTTGCACATCATGGACTACCATGTGTCTGTACTACCTCATACTTCGTACGCACAAACCCATGGAGAACTTCGCCAGGATTTCTGTTTCTCTCGCACCTCGAGTTCCGGTGCACCAATCAGAATACTTGTTAGCCAACCTCGCTCTCAGGTTGGCAACAAGCCAATTAAACCGACCGCTGTGTATTTTGTGGTTGGAAAGTATTAGGAACGAGGATGGTCAGAGCCATTCTATCTATTGCGATTTACCCACTCCTCGCATGAACTGTGCTGTTGAACAAAAATACAGCCAATTTTCTAAACCAGAGAAGGTAGATGTACAGAAAAACTGACGTGGTATTTAGAAATGTTCAGGTTTACTGCAAATGTTGACGATCTATATGAAAAACGAAAACTAACGGCGGGAGTCAGTCCACGAACAGGAACATCCGGTGGGAAACAGCTTCCCACAGCGAAGTTCGTCAAGGGTTTGTACGAGCATAGTCGGAGGGCGGAGCGATGTCACAACCCTCGAGTAGTCAAGATGAAGTTGCAGGACTTCAATGATTTTCAGTTTATGCCACCTGGCGGCCATATTGGATGTCCAACCGGGCCAAAACTTCACATGCACATAGAGCTCATCCAGAGGGAGAGCCACATAGCACGTATGAGTGCTCTGGGTCAAGTCGTTCCTGAGTTATAGCACATTTCATGATATTTGGGTTACGCCACCTGGCGGCCATATTGGATGTCCAATCGGGCCAAAACTTCACATGCACATAGAGGTCATCCAGAGGGAGAGCCACATAGCACATATGAGTGCTCTGGGTCAAGTCGTTCCTGAGTTATAGCACATTTCATGATATTCGGGTTACGCCACCTGGCGGCCATATTGGAAGTTTAATCAGGCCGAAATTTGATGTGCTTGTAAAGGTCATCTAGAGGGAGGTAAATATAAAGTCTTAGTTCATGCCTACTTATCCAAGGACTGGACCATGTTAAAATTCTCAGCCTCCAGTGTCCGGGTGTATCATGAGATTTTGATATATCAAACTTGATCATTTGAAATATCTCTTCCTGTGGTAGAGATAGAGGCATGATATCACCAATACTTTGGTTATTGAGGATGCCCACTTCGATTATGCAATGACCTTGATGATCAGAGGTCAAGGTCAAGGTCAAACTTTATTATTTGAAGTATCTCTTCCTGTGGTAGAGGTAGAGGCATGATATCACCCATACTTAGGTTATTGAGGATCCCCATTTCGATTATGCAATCACCTTAACGATCAAAGGTCAAGGTCAAGGTCAAACTTGAGAATTTGAAATATCTATGCCCGTGATACAGATAGAGACATGATATCACCCATACTCAGGTTATTGAGGCTGCACATTTTGATTATGGAATGACCTTGATGATCAGATATCAAGGTCAAGGTCAACCATGAGATGAGTTATTGGCATGAGATCAAGAATTCAGCGTCATTGTTCATCAGTCAATGTATATCTCTGTCAATGTATCCTGATCTCTATCAATGCATCTGATCTCTATCAATGTATGCTAATCTCTATCAATGTATCTATCTCTATCAATGTATCTTCATCTCTGTCAATGTACCGTTCATGTAGAAGTACCTAATCAGGAACCATACGACATTTACAATGTCATCTTGTTAGTTGAGGAGTTATTGCACTTTTTGTGTTTTTGGTTTTGGCCACCTGGAGGCCAAGCCAAGAATCGAATCAAACCGAATCTTGGTGTCACTGGTCATCTAAACTAGGCGTATATATGCACCAAGTTTCAGATCAATAGCTCTAGCGGTTACGAAACGTGCCCTTCTAACGGAGGATGGACGACAACGGACGCTGCACCACACGACTGTTTCAAGCCGGCATTCTAGAGTGCTCATTAAAATTGATACATTTTGCTACATTCACGATCATTTGCATATCGACGTTATCTGGGTCACGGCCTCGCGACTGTGAGAAAACACTGATCGCTATGTTTGGAGTCGGACCCGGCATAAAACTGAGCGATATTAGATGTAAGATGCACTTTTGCATACATTTTGGTACCATCTGTATGATTTGACACAACATAATAATCATTATCAACGTCCACGGCAACATACAGGGTGAATTAGACAGGATTTAGTCATCGATCTGGCCGTACCAACCGTTCCACATTTCATGCGCCGCCATCTTGGCTTGTAGTAATTTGTGCAAACAGTGCAATTAACGGTTTGAGTGCAAAGTTATCGACGCCTCATCTACGTTTTTCAAAGTATATGTCATGACGGTGATCGATTATTTACTTCGATCTACTAACCTACATTTCGATTTTGTTCATCAAACACTCGTGGTATGGTGTAAACCGAGCATTTTGGTCGCCACGGCGCACTAATTTCGGCGGGAGAATGACACCCTCACTTTCAGACCCATCGACGCTAAAACTACCGTCGTTCAGATAAAATTCTCGATGTAGGTTAGTAGATGGGATTATAATGAATCATCTCAAGCTCTGATTGGTTCAAACTGTGCATAAATGAATTAGTAATCAGTTCACCCAGGTCAGCAATTAATCGGAGCTCGATGATTGGTCAGCTGGCCACTTTCACGTGAACAGATGCGTGATCATGACGAACTGGCAAATGACGTTGCGCCGCCAGGATTATCGTAAGATGGCGCGTCAAATTGACCCAGTTTTCATGAATACCTTGAAATGCATTGCTCGAAACAGACGTGACCACGACAAAAGCTCACGGGTGAGCTAAAAACAATGGAATGAGAATGCGTCAAAAATAAAAGATTTGTATACCAGGTCATGCATGATCCTTTCTGAGTATAGACCTCTCCCGGATCCATCATCTTATTCTCAAACGTATTCTTGCATTTACACGATTTCAGTGGTGTACATTTGTCACGCTTTCCTTCCAACAGTTCTCCTTTATATTGGAAGTTTAATCAGGCCGAAATTTGATGTGCTTGTAAAGGTCATCTAGAGGGAGGTAAATATAAAGTCTTAGTTCATGCCTACTTATCCAAGGACTGGACCATGTTAAAATTCTCAGCCTCCAGTGTCCGGGTGATTGAGATATCATGAGATTTTGATAGATCAAACTTGATAATTTGAAGTATCTCTTCCTGTGGTAGAGGTAGAGGCATGATATCACCCATACTTTGGTTATTGAGGATCCCCATTTCGATTATGCAATCACCTTAACGATCAAAGGTCAAGGTCAAGGTCAAACTTGAGAATTTGAAATATCTATGCCCGTGATACAGATAGAGACATGATATCACCCATACTCAGGTTATTGAGGCTGCCGATTTTGATTATGGAATGACCTTGATGATCAGATATCAAGGTTAAGGTCAACCATGAGATGAGTTATTGGCATGAGATCAAGAATTAAGCGTCATTGTTCATCAGTCAATGTATATCTCTGTCAATGTATCCTGATCTCTATCAATGTATGCTAATCTCTATCAATGAATCTATCTCTAATAATGTATCTTCATCTCTATCAATGTACCGTTCATGTAGAAGTACCTAATCAGGAACCATACGACATTTACAATGTCATCTTGTTAGTTAAGGAGTTATTGCACTTTTTGTGTTTTTGGTTTTGGCCACCTGGAGGCCAAGCCAAGAATGGAATCAAACCGAATCTTCGTGTCACTGGTCATCTAAACTAGGCGTATATATGCACCAAGTTACAGATCAATAGCTCTAGCGGTTACGAAACGTGCCCTTCTAACGGACGACGGTGGACCACGACAAAAGCTCACGGGTGAGCTAAAAACAATGGAATGAGAATGCGTCAAAAATAAAAGATCTGCATACCAGGTCATGCATGATCCTTTCTGTGTATAGACCTCTCCTGGATCCATCATCTTATTCTCAAACGTATTCTTGCATTTACACGATTTCAGTGGTGTACATTTGTCACGCTTTCCTTCCAACAGTTCTCCTTTTGGACATCTACAGCCAGGAATGCACTCGTATTTTACACATTTCAGTTTATCCTGAACATCGGAACAGTAGGTATGGCAGTTTGATGGGCATTCTTGGTAGATAGTGTTCACGCATTTGAATTCATGCTCTAAAAAACAAAATAAGTATGAGTCATAAAGAAGTTTGCTATACAGAAACAACGATACAACATAAATTTGGAAAAAAACAAGGGGCCGTATTCAAAAAGGGTGTTTAGCCTAATCAGCGTACAAATTCTGCATTACACAGGTTAAAGGCCTAGAAAACTATTGTTCTGCCTTCTGTATGCTGCCTGATCTCTGGCATTTACCCACACAATGATCACACACGTCTAACTTTCCTGCGTCTCTGTGTGGGAGGACAAAAGAAAGTGTTGGACAAATTCTAGACAAGCCTGCCTGATCGTTCAACATTTCCTTTGTCCTCTTGGACTTAGACACAGGATAGTTAGATGCGTGTAATTATCCTGCGGGTAAACGCCTCTGGTGAAGCACCATACAGACATCAGACAATAGTTTTCTAGGCCTTTAACCTGTGTAATGCAGAATTTGTACGCTGATTAGGCTAAACACCCTTTTTGAATACGGCCCCTTGTTTTTTTCCAAATTTATGTTATGCATTCACAGATAAAAGGTTCATTGATTCATGACAGTTTTTGAACTTGAAATAGGCATGGTGTCAGGCCACAACTGGGCCACTGCCCGCATTCCATTTTTGAATGAAATACCATACCCTGTAATAGGGATTATTGGGCTCATAATGGCCTGGGCCAACTGCATAGAAGTCCGATAGTGCTACGGGCGCCTATCGGCAGTTAGTTAATGCATTTTCCCATTAACTAAACCGCCGATAGGCATCGAAAGCACTATCGGCCGGCCCTGGTCACTTTCTAGTAAAACCTGGTCCCCGTTGGAGATTTAAAGTGGCAGTCCATCCGTTGATCAACAGGTACAGCGTCTGCCATCCTTTTTCATAAATTAACGATAATCTGACGTCACCACCGAACCAGCCAGTGAGGTGGCGACTCTGTGCCAGTCCACGTGCTCGGATTTCATGTCAACACTCAGACCACGCTGTCATGATCATGATGATTGATGCTGGGAGATTTTTATGGATTTTTCGTGTGGTTTTTGTGCGATTCAGATTCCTAACTCCACTGAGACGGCTGCTGTTGCAACTTACAGTACAGGTCACAATTGACATCCTTAAATTTGCGTAAGTTATGCGTAAGTCACTCGTAACTTACGCAACAACTCACGAGCTATGTTACGTGTAACTTACGAGATGAGTTACGCGGTGAGTTACGCGAATTTTGCTAGTTGCGCGGTGAGTTACAGTGAGCTACAACAAGGCGAGTTACGCGATTTTGGGGAGTTACGCGGTGACTTACGCGACACCAAAGCCGTGAGTTATGCGTAAGTTACTCGTAACTTACGCGAAGCCGAAGGGATGTCAATTGTGACCTGTACTGTACGGGATGTCGGAACCAGTTGAATATGCTTGGTTCATGCAGAAATACATGCAACGGGCGAGAAAAGCGTGATGATGCAAGATGACTCATTGACCATGTTGACTGTTCTTTTTGTTGTTACCGGTAGTTGTTATCGTCGGTACACCTCCACAGCTGCCGCTAGTTCATCAGCTAACGGATGAACTGCCCAAGGCTCAAAATAACTTTTTTTACTTGTGGTAGCAAAATTGCCAATCAAGGGTTCCACTAGTCTCGCTTGGCCAGACGCTACGGGCTCACCCCTTCGGTAAATCACACTCCGCGTCTGGCTCTTTTAGAGATTAACAGTCGTGAAGACCGCGTGGTGGCAGCACGGGTCCTTGGGTTTTCCCAACCTCGCTCGCTTTCTGACAATATGGCGAGTGGTCCAAGGTTGTCTGAGCGAACTATACCCCTGGGGACGAGGTTGGGTTTTTCCTGGAAGTAATTTCCGCGGGAATTATGAGTGAGAAAGCGTGGTGATTGGCTGGAGCCCAGTGGAGTGCCATCTAGTGGTGTTACCAGCTTTTGAGCCCCAAATGTGCCAGTGTGTAGGAGACCGGGACGTCGGATACACACTGGGGCCGAGTGTAGGGTTCCACTTGATTCGCAATTTTGGTACTTTGTGTAGCAACTTTTTTGTCCATTCAACATGTTCAACAGCGGAAGCCATCTTGCATGGCTGTTGATGTCAACCTCGCACACAACAACACTTACGCATGCATGGCGAACATACTGTGACTCATGTGTAACAATCATGAAAGCGAGGTTTGGTTGGTGTTGTTAGTTGCCAATAACTATGTACTGACTGACTCGTCGACGGCCGCTGCTGGCCAGCCACGGCTGTCTCTACTTGAAAACGATGTGTAGCAATTTTGCAAATGTACCTCCTCGGCCATATCGCACTTTCTGATTTTTCTGTCGCAAATTCCGATGCGATACCGCTTATTTTGAGCCTTGACTGCCGCTTTAAAAGGTGGATGTTGCACTTTCTTTTGGCCACCCTGTAGAGGAGAACATTATACATGTACTCACCACACATTCCGTTAGCTACTTCTCTGACCCACTCCACCGGGGTGCCCTCACTGCTTGCCTTTCTGCCAGCAATGGAATATACGCCGCATTTAATTCTTGTCTCATAGCGTTGATCTGTCAGGCACAGCTCATGCATACACATCTGTTGTATCTCATCCAGATTGATTCCTTTCTTCAGCGCAGGAGCAAATGGGCTCTCTTCCTCACGATTTGTAATGTCACTGCAGAATTCTTCAAATTCCTTTTTCCGATCCTGAAAATGAACACTTTACATTATGAAAGATATCCAACATAGAGCACAAAAATAGTGCCAATGGCACTGTGCCATTTTGGCTTGAAGCATGGTGATGGCCAAGGGAGAAATAACGCGTTATGTTTTTTGGTTTTGGCGGCACCAGTGGCAAAGTCAAGAATTAGATTTTACCGAACATTCATCCGAGTTGTTACACTACAGCCTAGAGGTAAACACCGTGTTAACACCAACTTTGAAATCACCCATTGTATGCATGAAGTACGCCTCAGTATCCCTCTCCTGGCCACGGAATTGGGTACCAAACTGGTGTCCAGTCCAACCCATACATAGCCAGTTGTAACACCTAGGCTGGACTGATACTATGTCAAAACCTTAGCTGACAAAAATGGCCGCCATCTTTTTATCACTACCATAGCATGACTAACCCTTCATCAATTAATGTAACATACTTCAATCTTTTATGTGTGGCAAAATAGTCATGACCTGTTCCAGGAAAACCATCCATTTGTCAAAAATTTTCATATCCTATGTTTTGATGGATTTGTGTAGAAGAGACAGAGAGCTTTATAATGACACTTAAATTTTGATAATCGGACAATAAGTATGGAAATTCTAGCTTTTGGAAGGTCACGTGCCAATAAAACACCATTTTTCGAAAAAACAAAGAAAATACGCTGTGAAGTCAAGAAATGACAATGGTTTGGGTCTCGGAACTGATCATAAAGTGAAAATTTAACACTTTATAATGATAATCTCTGGGTTTTGGTGGGAAAAAATGTGTTTGAAATAAGTTAACAAACTTTCTATCGAAAAAAAAAATTTTGAATTTTTTTAACAAACTTTCTATCGAAAAAAAAAATTTTGAATTTTTTTTTTTACTTTTGACATTTATGCTAATGTGTACCTGCCGACTTTATCCTGGATTTCCTGGAACAGGTCACATAATAAAATATTTTTGACACCATTCAACTTACGACATTTACTGCACACGGTTCCTCTCCTAAGTCGTCAGTCTCTCCAACTGGACATTTGTCTTCAGCGTCGTCTTCTAGGTTCTCCCATTTCATCGATTTAAGGAAAACCGATTTCTTCACTGGCATACTATTTTCTTTTTCGGGGAATCTCCCGCCGGAACTGTCGGTTGCGACACATATACCCTCGACCTGTAACAGAGCCAAGAATGAACTAAAGCCCCTCTTACACTTCGAAATTTTCACCGTGCTCAGTGTGGCTCGGTCCAGGTCGAGCACAGTTTGGTTGAAATTCCCCCAATCTAAACCGCTAGAGCTAATCTAGCCCACTTACCTGGGCACAGTGCACAGGTGTCTTCCCACTTTGCCCCTTCCCAAGTCGACCCTCCCATTTTGCGCCTTCCCAATTTGCCCCTTTCCTACTTTGCTCCTTTCCCATTTTGCCCCTTTCCCAGATTCCCTCCTCCCATATTCCATTTTGCCCCTTTTCCATTGTGCCACATAAAAAATTGCTTACTTACCGTCTGGCTAATTCAATTTTTCAGGGACAGGAGGGAAGTTTTCAATTCTATTTTTTAGTAGATTAAGGCAAGAACATTGGTCAATATTAAGGATTTTTTTCATGAGTCCATTTTTTTCAAGTGGACTCTTTTTGCGTCAGATTGCTTGAAAATGAGGAGTCCAAATTCGATTCCCATGAGCCCAACTAAATGGACTCTTTTGCAGGGAAGACCAGCAAATATGAAGAGAGACCAGCAACGTTTTTGAAGCCGATCTTCTGCAGAAAATGAAAACAAGATGTAGTTAAAGCGATGTGTCAGCCAAAAAATTTGAATGCAAAAGGGGACGAATCTTTGTTTACAAACACTCATTTCCTGCATTCTAATTGGCTGTGAGGGCAATGTTTACAAACATCATCCTTCTGTTTACAAAACGACTGTCGATTCGCTTTAAAGGGACTAGGAAAATTTTTTCAAGCTTCGGTTATTATAAAATGCTAGTCTTTCATGATAAATTTCCACCGTCAATTCACTTTTTCAATTAACTGTTAATTACTGGCACCCAGACAAATCAGTTATCACCACACCATGGAGCATTCACCACGTCACTGGGAACCTAATCAACATAATAGAATACAAGCTCGCTCCATACAAAACATACAGCGAGAGGTTCCCAGTGCATGTCAGGAAACGGGCGCGATCGCGCCACGCCCGCTGCGCGCCCGCGAAAAATCGCCCAGGAGTGTGATAAAAAACGCCCGAAGAACCTTTCACCGGCGTTATTAAATCACGCCTGCGAACACTCTGAGGACGGGAGCGATTCACCCCCGTCAACATTCATATACCAGCGTGAATGAAAGTCAATGAACGAAAGTTTTACATCCAACTGTCGGCAGCATCGATGTTTGCAGCCTCCCTCATGAACACTTACTGAATGAATGTGGCAAGTAGGCCTGTAGTCCCACATGGTGAAGAAATCTTTCCTCACACAACCAAACATTCTCTGAATCAATAATCCCTCCAAGACCTATCCAGGCGCGGATCCAGAGGGGGGGTTTTGGGGGTCGTGACCCCCCCCTGCTCGCCACCACCAATGGTTTTTTTTCTCAATAATTTGCGACAATAAGCAAAAAACGCAAGGATAAAGCTTCTGTTTTGATACTGAGATGCTAGGAAATCGCATCTATGGCTTTCTAGATTTCAAAATTTTCTGGGGGAGGCCCCCCAGACCTCCCGTCAGCGCGGCCAGCTTCAGCGCCCGCCTGCAACGACCGCCCTCGGTGACCCTGACCCCCCTCTGCCAAAAATCCTGGATCCGCGCCTGCTATCAGCTGTTTGGCGCTAAAAATCCGTTGCCGACCATGCTTGCTTCAGAGCGGTGAACTGCGCATTTGTCTGGCGCACTGAATTCCATCTCACCTCAAGTTGGTAGTGATTCATTGTATGTTGACCTACCGGTGTCTTATGAAACATTTAGCAAGTTCCATGAGTCAAACGATCGTCACTACCAACGTATGAATGATTGACGGGTCATAAACACAAGTGGCGGTTTCCTTTTGATCTCTGACACTGAGTTAATCATGTCAATTTGTTTACTTGGATGGAAACCACTACAAACTTCACCGGTGATCTGCCAATCATTTGATATTTATTTCTTCATTTCTTCACAAAATGCATTCAGAAAGCTAGTCATATGAATTAAAGAGATGTTGAAAGAAGGAAATCGAAGAAAAAAAGAGGACAAATATGATATGAAATCACTCCCGTGGGGTTTTTCCACGGGAGTGATCACTCCCGTGGAATAACTCCCACGGGAGTGATTTTCAAATAGCTCCCGTGAAAGACCCCAGGGGAGTGATCAATAGCTCCCGTGGAAATTTCTCCTGACATGCACTGGGTTCCCAGTGACGTGGTGAATTCTCCATGGTGTGGTGATGACTGATTTGTCTGCGTGCCAGTAATTAACATTTAATTGAAAAAGTGAATTGACGGTGGGAATTTATCATGAAAGACTAGCATTTCGTAATAACCGAAGCTTGAAAAAATTTTCCTAGTCCCTTTAATGGGGTACCAGCAATACAAAATGCGGCGCTGATCACCAACCAGGTTAAAATGCAAGGGCGCATTCTTTGCGATTGTTGAACGTCATCGGGCGTCATTCTGACGTTACAAAAAACTGCGTGTTTTAGCCTTTTCTTTGTGGCTTATCATGCAGATTGATAACGCAATCATCATGGTTTAGTTAGTGCATATAAAAGTTCATTCATCCCAGCAGATATTATTGTCTTCAAATCAAATATAATCCGCCAGTAACGCAGTTAAATTTTGAATTAAAAATTTGAAACAAAAACACAATTTTCCTGAATTACATGACAGGTTCATGACGGACTGACAATCTGAAATGTACAACTAGTGGGCATCATCACAAGCTACAATAATCCGCAGGTTAAAGCAAATGGCTCGCGGGGTTTGTTGACAGTTATTTGTTGACATGTCCTCAAATCAAGCGCCGTTTAGAGAAAAAGGCGAAAGAAGGGTTTTAGTTTAATGGGAAATGCATTAGACAGCCAAACTTCGGAGGCGTATTCTGCAAAATCTACCGCTTCAAAATCAATGTGAATAGTACAAAAATCAATGTGAATAGTACAAAATGTACATTTTGTCTCACTGAATTTGAAACTGTCATTAACCCATTTTAACAAATATTTAATGGAACCTCGTCCCCAGGTGCACGTTCGCATATTTGCACAGATTTTGCCTATGACTGGAGCACGGCTTTGCCTGGAGACTAGGTTCACTCTCTATGGAAGGTACCACCAAAAATCAAAACAAACCCCGCGAGCCATTCGCTTTAAATGAATAAAGAGTAAACTACAATGAAATTATATCAAATTTAAACTTTTTTTAAAATTTAAATTTGACTTAACTTCAGTACTGTTTATTCTTTACTAATTTAACCTGCGGATTATTGTAGCTTGTGATGATGCCGACCAGATGCACTTTTCAGATTGTCAACCCGTCATGAACCTGTCATGTACAGTGGTGTGAATTAATATTCGAACAGAGGGAATTCAGCTTTTCATTAAAGGCAAACTGTATCCAATATCTATATCAAAAGTATTTGAAGTCAGTCCTAGAATGCACTCCTCTAGTCTGATATGTTTTCGCTGAATTCAGATACTGCATATCACGAGAATGGCGAAAATATCGAAATTTGACATTTCTTGAGATTTGCTGTTATCACCATTTGTCTGGATATTTTGTGGAATTTTTTCCCCTTGCAACATGTTGAATGGGGGTATTACCTGACAGCGTTTGGAAACAGAAGTTGATATTCATACACCTGAGATTCAAGTTTGATGTCTTTGATATTTTCCAATATGCCAAAGGGCATGTTCTTTTTCGGAACATTTTTCCCAACAAATTTTTCATTTAGTTGCAGTTGTTTGATTTTCATGATAACTTCAGGTATAATATTTTATAATGTGAAGTACATAATCATGAAAGAAAAATGTGACATTAGTTTCATTAATTAGGGAAACAAAGACCATTTGCAAAATGTCCGAAATCAGCATGAAAGCAGTGAAATTATTCCCTAATGTTTGTTGTACTGGGAGAGTAATGGTATTATTTATCATTCATCATAAAGTCATTACTAAACATATTGGATTTGCTGAAATATTTGCAAAAAATGTGTGACTTTCTTCATTTCTGGACCCCTATTTATGTGGGGGGAGAACAGAACAGCACATCTAGGCCTGTCAGATTTGAATGGGGTAAAGATTATTGTCAATATCAGTGAAGTGGTTTGTTGGTGTTGCATAAGGTCATAAAAGGGAAACTTCAATTTCACATCCCACCGATCACATAAGCCTACCCACATGTTATGGTTGATTACACATGTTGTAACTGATATTGATCATAATCTTTACCACAGCATTCCATTCAAATCTGACAGGCCTAAATGTGCTGTTCTGTTCTCCCCCCACATAAATAGGGGTCCAGAAATGAAGAAAATCACACATTTTATGCAAATATTTCAGCAAAACCAATATGTTCAGTAATGATTTTATGATGAATGATAAATAATACCATTACTCTCCCAGTACAGCAAACATTAGGGAATAATTTCACTGCTTTCATGCTGATTTCGGACATTTTGCAAATGCTCTTTGTTTTCCTAATTAATGAAACTAATGTCACATTTTTCTTTCATGATTATGTAAATACCTGAAGTTATCATGAAAATCAAACAACTGCAACTAAATGAAAAATTAGTTGGGAAAAATGTTCCGAAAAAGAACATGCCCTTTCGATATTTCACCACTCTCGTGATATCCAGCATCTGAATTCAGCGAAAACATATCAGACTAGAGGAGTGCATACTAGGACTGACTTCAAATACTTTTGATATAGATATTGGAATACCAAAGTGACAAATTTTGCTGAATTCCCTCTGTTCGAATATTAATTCATACCACTGTAATTCAGGGAAATTGTGTTTTTGGTTCAAATTTTTAATTCAAAATTTAACTGTGTTACTGTTGGATTACATTAGAACTGAAGACAATAATATGCCCAGGAATGAATGAACTTTTATATGCACCTTGGAGGAATTATACTGTCAGTATAATTCCTCCAAGTATGCACTAACTAAACCATGATGATTGCGTTATCAATCTGCATGAATAAGCCACAAAGAAAAGGCTAAAGCTGTGGTTACACTACATAGAAATCCCCGGGCTTTTTGAGCCCGTGTCAAGCCCGGGCCTGAAAAAAACCCGCCCGAGACCCGGCGAGCGTCTACACTACTAAAATCTAGCTGAACTTAATTGCTACGCCCAGTGATAGGGTCGCTACTGGCACGCACTCTTCACGAAGAGGAGGCGCTAAATTGGAGTGCTGACTTTTTACCGCGCATGCCCACAAGACATGCCACCTGTCGCGGTGTTCAAGAACTAGNTGTAGCAAAATTGCCAATCAAGGGTTCCACTTGATTCACAATTTTGGTACTTTGTGTAGCAACTTTTTTGTCCATTCAACATGTTCAACAGCAGAAGCCATCTTGCATGGCTGTTGATGTCAACCTCGCACACAACAACACTCACTCATGCATGACGAACATACTGTGACTCATATGTAACAATCATGAAAGCGAGGTTTGGTTGGTGTTGTTAGTTGCCGATGAACTATGTACTGACTGACTCCTTGACGGCCGCTGCTGGCCAGCCACGGCTGTCTCTACTTGAAAATGATGTGTAGCAATTTTGCAAATGTACCTCCTCGCCCATATCGCACTTTCTGAATTTTCTGTCGCAAATTGCGATTCGATACCGCTTATTTTGAGCCTTGACACTAGTCAATTATCCATAGTCAGCTCTGTTCATGGATTCAAACCATGAGGTGCACAAAGTTATGCAGTAGGCTTGGCTTGAATATCCAGAACCTGTCTTATTTCTGTGAAATTACAGTATAAGGGTTTCGTACATGTTCATTGCCTTTACACTGTTTTAGATGGCATGTCACAGACTAAAGTATGATTCACCCCAACTTCAACATGGGCGAAGTGCCAAGCTTGGAAATGTGCAGAGGTGAACGGTTACACCTGTTGAAAATACCCGTGTTTTTCCAGGCCCGTGTCAAACCCGTGTATATGAAAAGCCCGGCGAGAGGTCACACTACTACATTATAGTTAAGTAGCCTGGCGACACGTGCACTGCATGCACCGACTCTTTGGTCATTTCTGTATTGGCACAAATTGTTGGAGGCGCCACCTGTAGCCGTGCTAAGAACCAAGTTAGGGTGAATTCACCCAGACATCTGAAGACCAGGGTGTCTACAGCACGTGGAGCACCAAATTTAAGACCTTTTTAAGACTTTTCAAGACTACGTATCGGCAAAATTTAAGACCTATTTTCTTTAAATGAAGGCCCCTTACAGCCCTGTCAGTGTTTCTGACAGGAAAAATATGGTACGGATCAATGTGGCCACCGAAGGCAGGTGCCAAGGGGGGTCTGGGGGTCCTCCTCCAGGAAAATTTGGATTTTAGAAGCCTGGAGATGTGATTTCCCGGCATTTCAGAGCCAAATTCCGAGAACAGAACAGCCAACAAAATAGACCAATTTTAGTGCCATCAACAGGAAACAGGTCAAAATTAAGACCTTTTTAAGACCTTCTTACAAAAATTGTCAAATTTAAGACTTTTTAAGGCCTTAAAAATGGAAGTTCCAAATTTAAGACTTTTTAAGACTTGTAGACACCCTGGTTCAAGACTCTCTCAGCGAGCTCACGGACTGAAAAACAGAAACAAAATACTTACAGCTTCCATTTTGCCATTTGACATTTTTAACACCATTTCTTTCCCACCAGCTTGAATGGTGACCTTTGGACTGCATGGCCCGGATTCACAGCCTACCCACTGCAGTATAACTATGATATTCACCCTTGGATCTTTTGCGAATTCCGCTTTTGGCTATAAAAACAGACAGTAAAGCAGGTTACCCATGTGTGTGTCTTTGCACATTGGCATAAAGGAATGAAAGATGAAGGTTCAACTTCCAAATTCAGCATTTTATAAATGTGGACAGTATCCCTTTGAACTTCAACAGATTTTCATTCAGACTCTTTCATATGATAGGCAAGGTCCTTCTGCATGTTTAGTACAAATTTTGTTGAATTCTGACTTTACACTTCATTCCACATCCGAGTGGCGCGAGGTTTCAGCTGATATCTCTGCAACGGTTGGGTCAAATTCGACATACCATACATCAATTGACTTGTCTTTCTTGTCGGTATCTTTCTGCTATCTTCATTTTTGCGTAAGGCCGGCATAACGGATCCCTTCTCAAAACCCATTTCATTTCGCCATGGTGTTCAGTGCAATTTACACGTGCGCGATGCATTGTGTCATTTCAAAATGGCCGCCATTTCAGCCGTGAACACAAACTGTGATTTGTGAAAGAACTTTTTTCTGTCACGTTTTTCGGGAAAATGACAGTGATAATGGCTGTAGCGGCAAAAAAGACAAATCGATTGATGTATGGTATGTCAAATTTGACCCAGCTGTTGCGGAGCTATCGTTGATAAACCTCGCGCCACTCGAACGTGGAATGGAGAGTAGTTGATCTTATGATACAACATGATTGAATTAATGAGAACCCCGCGAACGATGATGTTGCAGGGTCATCTGTATACATTTGAATAGGCTTACGTACATTTACACATGGAACACTAATGACGCTGGATAAAGCTCTGGGGCCGGTTGCACAAAACTCATGTTAGCGCTAACATGGTTTTAGCGCTAACTTTTATGTTAGATGACGTCGAAATCCATTGTCATTTTACGTCATTTAACATGATGTTAGCGCTAACATCATGTTAGCGCTAACATGAGATTTGTGCAACCCAGCCCTGTTATCCTCAGAAATGGAATTCAAAGCATCAAGTTGACAGATTCATGTACCCCACCACCACAGAAAAAGTTGAAGCTCCTACCTATTAGGTAACACCCAAATTCAGGCAGTGAGAGACATCTGGTGGCAACACATGAAGTGTATCACTCAGTTACTTCATCGTTCGCAGTTAAACCTTTATGGTTGATTCCTTTATGATACCGCTCATTTGAAACACTGATCACCAAATAACATAAAATTATAGATACCGATGGGGGTGCACCTCTTACCCCAATGTGCCTCATAGGGCGAAAAATACGGTACTTACTCCCACAACTTGGAAGCCGCAGTTGCCTCTTTCCGATTTTTTCAATCCCATAGTGTACATTTTTCCAGTAAATGGTTGTACACTGTCACCAAAGAGGACACACTTTTTGGGACAATCGTTGTTTGTGCACTTCCAGATACCGCCGTCGGAGCATGTACTGAAATAAAACCGGAAAAGAATCAGCATGAGCAAAACATAGCCCCACAATGTAGGAGGTCTGTGTTTCCGCCAGAGGGTACGCAGGCTACGCTGTGAGTACCCTCAAAGGAACAGAAAAGGGCCATTTTCTTTAATTTCATGGGGTTTTTTGCTGATTTTGAAGAACTGCATACCCTCAAAAATATTTCTGGCAGAAACCCTGGAGTTTCCCTCAGCCCGTGTTTTTGAAAAGGACAGAATTTATCTGTGGCATGATATACTCTGAAGAAGTCAGATCGTCACACAAAAAAATTGTTGGATGACAAATCACCCAACAAGGTGGTAAAGATATGTATAGCCCCAATGTAACGATGTATAGCAGCCAACATCTGATGGGTGAAAATGTAATAATAATGATAATAATGTTAGTTATTATATAGTGCATTTCCAGTTGCACTGCTCAATGCACTTTACATTATTACCCCCAGCTATAGGTCTGTTCCTTCCCCAATTTACTTTCTCCACTCCCCGGGGAGTATTACAGTCCCAGCAGCCGATTTCAGCGTTCTTGGACTAACATTCACATAGACCATCAGTACCAGCCAGGTGCCCCTTTTACACCTGGGTGGGGTGGAGCAAGTGAGGCAAAGTGACTTGCTCCAGGTCACAAGCCAGCTTTTTTTTTCTTGGTCAGTACTGGGAATCGAACCCGGGACCCTCTGATCAGGAGTCCGTCTCACTAAACAACAAGACCACGCCGCTCCTCCATGTACCATTATCTTTACCATAATGCTTCATGTTCAAGGTTTTTGCGAAGTCCCCGAAACGCCAATGCAAATACCAACCCATTCCTCGATGCCACGAAGAGAGCACCAAACAAAAGGATAGACTTTCACATTGGCGTTTTGGGGGCTTTGCGATAACTCTCTGGCCCGTATTTACGAACCGCGATTAGGTCAACACGCGTATAAATTCACAGTTATTCAGGTTAAGGGCCTAGAAAACCATTGTGTTGCTACCTTGTACGCTGCTTCATCGGCAGCGCTTACCCACAGGATAACGTTACCATTCCTGCGTTTACGTGCAGGAGGATCGAAGAAAAGAGTTGAATGACTCTAAACAAGGCCTATAGGTTGTTCAAATTTTTCTTTTGTCCTCCTGCAGCTAGACAAAGGAAAGTTAACCACGGGTGATTATCCTGCGGGTAAACGCTGCCAATCAAGCAGCGTACAATGGTTTTCTAGGCGCTTAACTTGAATATCTATGAATTTACACGCGTGTTGACCTACATGTAATCGCGCTTCGTAAATACGGCCCTATGGTTTCTGATCATGAAGATCAGGAAGGGTAAAAACAAATCTTACCATTTGTTGCAGCCAAAATCAGTCTTTGCACCCTTTGGATGGTATGAACCGTGGCCCAGGCATGGACATTCTGCTCTCTCGATACACTTTTTATCGTGCCAGACTTTTCCACCTGGACAAACACAGTCTGGAATCCTATCGGAACATTCTTCCTTTGAGAACTCCATCTGGTTGCAGTACTTCGCATCGCATTTTGTGGCGTCCTCTTTGTAGGCTAAACCCGCTGGACATTTCCTGGCTAAAGAGGAGATCGGTGTCTGTGAGTAGTAGAAACACCATAACGGACCAGATCAGGCCACAATGGACCCAAATGGGCACTGACTTTAGCCTAATTCATACTTTGACGCACGACCATCGGCGTCCGATGCGCAATCAAAATCTGCGCGCCGACGTAGTCATGTTGATTCATACTCCAGCGTTCCTCTGCGCCGATTTTCATCGGCGTCAGGACGAACGACTGCTTGGCATGCGATTTTCAAGAGTTCAACCAATTTGAACTCTCTGCGTCCGATCGCGGCGACCTGCCAATGAATGAAGAGTTTTGTGGTCATGGGATCAAAGGCTCATGTTTATGCATCGAAAGGCACTGAATTCAAATGCCGTGGCGGTATAATGGAGTTGAAAATAGGTTACGCCGTTGTTACGTAATGACTCAGGCAACTAAAAATTATCGCGAGAGCATTCACACTCCCGCGATCAGACGCTGACCAAATCGCACGACGGGGTCGGTGTCGAACGCAAGATCGTGCGTCGGTCGCCTGAGCGATGGTCATGTGTCGAAGTATGAATTAGGCTTTTGTCATTTGGCCTAGTTGTGGATGGCACAGGTAGCGCCGTGGGAGTGGAACGGCAAATACTGGAACTAGTCCAGACTTTTACCAGAATTCACACAATTTTTTCTGCGTATGTCGACATGAATATGATGGCTAATACAGTAAACCTGGAGATCTAAATTGAGCCCTCCAAAAACCATTCGAGCTTGGAGGGGCTTATTACTGCCCAGTTTTTCATCCTCGGGTCTATTAAGCCTAGCGCACATCGGCCTTGCGACTAGAAGCAACTGAACGCAACAGTTGCTATCGATGTGAGCGGACCGCGCACATCGATTACGACTGGTCATTGTGGCAACAAGTGGCACAATCCAGTCTTCAACCCATCCTGAGAATCTCAGGTCATTTACGGTCGTACCCTCCCTCAATGCCCTGAGGACATCCACCCCGTTTCGGTGGGGAAGATGGACATTCCCTCATGTGTACTCGCCATTGGTAATTCACGAACAAACCATGCAAAGCAGTGGGGAAATGCCACTTGATGTAATGGACAAATATCGCGCCTAGTGCTACAACGTCTGCACATACATCTGGTATTACGAGTTACCGGATACCAGGCTCCTAGCATTGTATCTCATTCCATAATTTATGCACGCTGCCAAATGACAGCAGCCCCAAACACATGAACTGGATCATACCTTCGTGTTCTGATCCCATCAGAACGTCCTCGTTGACAAGATAATCCGTGAGAATCATGTTGACGCGAAGTTAATTCAGGAACAATCAGAAACTCAGCGAGTTTGTCAGCGACTCGAGAAATTTTCACAGCTACCATATTTGGGGTATGACCAAGATGGGATAGAAGCTTCACTGTGATTGGCTGGATTCGGCGGAGTCGATCACTCCGCTAGTTCCCCAACGAAATGGCATGGATGTCGCCAGGGTCTGAACCAAGCGCGAGTAGGGGAGCTGGTTGTGAAGACCCTGGGTGCGAGGATGGTCTTCAACCTGGAGCGCGCACATCGAACAGGCAACTGAACTGAATGCTAAACGGAAATTGTTGATGTCTTCCGAGCGGACCACTCGGGATTTCGTCACGACTCGGTGTGCTCCACAAACAAAGAAAATTCATTGCCAGAGTGCACACATCGACAGCGACTGAATGCAACTTGACGCAACGGTCAGCAACGAGTAGAACATGCGCAACTGACTGCAACGGTCGGCAATAGCGTTGCCGGGGCACGCACATCGGCCTGTTTGAGCATCTGATCAGTTGCTGCTGGTTCCAGCCAGTCACGGCCATGTAGAATTAACGGAATCAGCAGATCTGGCGGATTTAGCGGATTCTGTATAAAATCGAATAAAATTCAATGATGAATGGAAACTAGTTAAGTAATATAATTTTTCATGCGTCCCACAGATTATAAAGGACCGCGAAAATACCTTTTACAGTCGGTAATCCAAGTAGGGCACAAGGGCAATAGGGTGTGCAGGAATAGTTCGGCCAGTTGCCGTTCGCGACGCTGTTGCAGCTTTTCCTGTTTAACCTGTTCAGCATATAAAACAGTGTTGAAAAATTATATTACTAAATTAATTTCCATTTATTATCAAACTTTATTCAATTTTATACAGAATCCGTTGAATCCGCCAGATCTGCTGATTCCGCTAATTCTACATGGCCGCCAGTCACCCACCGTTGCCGGAAACGCCATTGCCGGTAGTTGCATCCAGTCGCAAGGTCGATGTGTGCTAGGCTTTAGATTGGCGCATCCTGAGACAAACAATACAGGGGGACATGAGGAGGACAGGGGCATTAGATTCTATCAAACACCAGTGACCCTTTCGCCACATGCCTGATGCTCTGCCATTCTTTGATATTTTTGGGAATATTAATTACTTACGACAAAACTCTGATGTTCTCCAGTCACTAACCAACTTAGCCTTGGCGCAATAGGCCGACAAAGCCGAGGCGATATCGCATGTTAGTTCAGCAATAACTTCATCTTGATTCTTGGTCGTTTTAGTATTGTATTTCTGGTCACAGTAGTTATTCATGCACAGGTTGTACCAGTATTTTGTGTCCTCCTGAAAAATCAAGTGCATTATATGATCAGCAAATGAATAGCAATAGCTTCAAATTGATTCTTGGTCGTTTTAGTATTGTATTTCTGGTCACAGTAGTTATTAATGCACAGGTGGTGCCAGTATTTTGTGTCCTCCTGAAAAATCAAGTGCATTATATGATCAGCAAATGAATAGCAATAACTTCATCTTGATTCTTGGTCGTTTTAGTATTGTATTTCTGGTCACAGTAGTTATTAATGCATAGGTGGTGCCAGTATTTTGTGTCCTCTGAAAAATCAAGTGCATTATATAATCAGCAAATGAAATGTCCAGAGACATTGTGCTCACCACCGTGTCTCTAAGGCTCCCGTTCCATAGAGTTAACATTTTCACGGTTTTTGCACGTTTCACGCGTGAATTGTCATGTTTCACAAGTGAACCCAAGATTGGGCAATGTATTTCTTATGATGCGGTTTCCATAGGCGTCATTTTTCTACCTTCGGGCAAGTACCGATTCATTTCATGCGTGAATAAATGAAATGGTCCATGGACCATGTGCTCACCTGGGTGAACGTACCAGAAAAACAAATGACAAATGTTAAATCGAAATGTTCCAGGGTCATATATCCTCATTAGATGCACCTGACATGCCTGATAAAAAATTGGAGACAATCAAGGTACAGTTCAGGAGTTACTGGACTTTGAGCTTTGGTTTTGGCCACCTGGTTGCCAAGCGGAGAATCGAATTGGACCGAAAAGTGGTGTCATTGGTAACCTGACATAGGGGTGTATACATGTATGTACCAAGTTTCAAGTCAATAGCCCAAGCAGTTATGAAACGCGCCACCAAATGCCTAAATTTTGAACTTTGACCTCTGTGACCTTGAAAAGTCGGTCAAATCAAAAACCCCTTACTTATGTCATGCATCCTCATTAGAAGCACCAATGATAAAAATTTGGAGAGGATCCAGTCATTAGTTCATGAGTTATTGCACTTTTTGTGTTTTTGGTTTCCGCCACCTGGTGGCCAAGCTAAGGGTCAAATCGGACCGAAACTTGGGGTCATAGGTCATCTGACCAAGGTGTCTATAT
>NMRB01000645.1:250248-273319 GCA_002633025.1 Notospermus geniculatus
TTTTTTTTGGCTAAAAATGGCTTTCAGAGTCATTTTTTACCCTCCAAAATGCAAAATTAGTCTTCCTTCTGCATGAAAATTGCATTTGAAATGTGACAAATTAAAGAAAAACACTACTGAAGTGAAAATAGTGATATTTGAAAAAGGTTAGTCTGCAAACTTGAGGGGGAATAGGGCCTATCCCCTCCTTGAAATTTTTGAGGAGGGGATCATCCCCCCATCCCCCCTCTGGCGGAAACACTGGTAGAGAGATAGTTTGCTGGTAATATTTCCCCCCATCCATGAAGATAACTGAAAAAAAATTATTGGAAAATTTAAAAAAATTGCATGCTCGCATCAATTTCTGCTGAGTAAGCTGGACAAGAAACAGATATTTTTTTTTGCCTTATCATTGAACATTTCTTTGGTGGGATAATTAATCTTTTGAAGAAAACTCTGTATAGAGGCCTTGCAAATGACGTCACTAGCCGCCATGCTGGGGGGCACATGCTGCAGAGGCGCAGCGAAATGTCCCAATGACGTTACGTCAAACACTGGCGTCGCGCACTTCACGCAGGCCACGTCACGGTCAGCTCACACCTCTGCCCACTTGCCCCTCAGCATGGCCGCCAGGATGACGTCATTGCAAGGCCTCTATAGGCTTTGTGCAGTGGCTCATTATGACGTTATTTCTGCAGTCCACGACAAAGTGCGCCACGTGTAGATCGCGTCATGGTTGAAGCGTTAATGAAAAAGTGCAACACTAAGAACCCCTGATGTTCTCAGGATGAGTCTACTACAACATAATCTAGATGTATCAAACTTACAACACTTTTGCAGTAATCAAATCTTGTCTTGAACGGTTCACAGTGTTTCTTGGCTGCATTTTCGTGAGCTTTCTTTCTGCAATTCAAGATTACTCCACCATCATGACATTCTTTTGTTCCGTCTTTATGTTTCTTGAAAAGGTCTGAAGGTTCCAACGGCGTAGTGCCGACTAACAGATCATCTGGGTAAAGAAAAAGAAGTGGTCACTGTAAAACGAAATATTTTCGCATGCTAAATGTTTCCTAATGGCCTAAAAATCCAACATTCGTGAGACATGTCGGTTGTCAAAGTAAATGAGACCAACCTCTATCGCAGGCCGGGGTGGACACAATTCATATTTGATGTCCACATTAATTCCGATTTTATGTCCACATTAAATCACGAATTTATATCTACTCTAAATCGCAGCTGAGTTTTTAATGTGGATATAAAATCGCACTCCATGTGGATATAAAATAGCACTCCTTATTTAATGTCCGTATAAATTCCTAATTTTATGTCCATATTAAATCAGGAATTTATGTCCACATAAAATCGACCAATAATCACAGATAAGGACTTTTAGACGGAAGTGGGTGTTCCCGATCACTTCCGTCCACAATTCCATCGCTTCCGTCTTAAAATGCGTCTCACCCCCATCCAAAAGTCCTTATCCGTGATTGGTCGATTTTATCATGTTTATGTGGACATAAATTCCTGATTTAATATGGACATAAAATAGGAATTTATATGGACATTAAATAAGGAGTGCGATTTTATATCCACATTAAAAACTCAGCCGCAGTTGGTTGATTTAGTGTGGACATAAATTTGTGATTTAATGTGGACATAAAATCGGAATTAATGTGGACATTATATATGAATTGTGTCCACTCCGGCCTGCGATAAACCTCAGCAGGAAGACAAACAATCCATAAACCATAATCTTTTGAGGTCAACTGTCTCAGCCTCCATAGGACAATTAATAGGAAATTTAAACCCTGGTAGTGACGTATTTAACAGACGAAAAATTTGTCAGTGTCTTTTCTGCCATGCCTTCTCTTAGGCCTAAGGCCCCTTCGGTATGTTTATGATTGAATTAAAGCCCCTCTGTAATTCAATCTGAAAAACATGAATCATCGCCGCGATTCTTGACGTCAGTGCACGACGTCACGATGTCATTGTAGTGTAAAATGTATTACGCTCTATCTTAATGCATTAGAGCTCTCCCTGCAGTTTTTTTCATTGTGTGCTGAAAACTAGGCCTTGATTCTCTGAAATACGTATGAGGCAAGCATTTTGGAGGCCTTCATAGTTGTAACGGCATAAAGGAATCAACCATAAAGGTTCAACTGACAAATTTAGCATTTTATAAATGTGGACGATATCCCTTTAAAACCCAACAGATTTGCATTCTGACGTTTCCATATAATAGGCAAGACCCTTCTGCACATTCACTGCAAATTTTGTTGAATTCCGACTAGTTGATCTTTTGATACAAAAGGATTGAATTAATGAGAACCCCACGAACGATGTGTGTTCAGGGTCATCGGTGTACATTTGAATAGGCTGACGTACATTTGTACATGGAACACTAATTGTGCTGAAAATAGCTCAGTTATCGTCACAAATGGAATTCAAAGCATCATGTTGGCAGGTACATGTACCTCTTCACCACAAAAAAAGTTGAAGCTCCTGCCTATTACGTAAAACCAAAATTCAGGCAGTGAGAGACATCTGGTGGCAACACATGAAGTGTATCCCTCAGTAAGCTCATCGTTCGCAGTTAAACCTTTATGGTTGATTCCTTTATGGTAACGGTAATAGTTTTGAGAATCTATGAAACCTTGAGGAGCTGTAACCAAAATTACTTTGGCAATAATCTTATGGAATTTTTCTTAGATCTATGGTGAAATAAGTGTTTGCACTTTTTGCAACAGTTACCGGTGGTGTCTATATGCCCCCTCCCTATCATAGCACCACTCACACAAATTGGACTGACACATGTCTGTAAATTAATTGCCAACAACAGGCGAGTTACGCAGTGAGTTACCCGAAACCAAAGCCGTGAGTTGCACGTAAGTTTCGTGTAACTTACGAGTAACTTACACGAAGCGGTAGGGATGTCAGTTGTGACCTGTACTGTACCCACACAATAGATAAACGGGTGCTTGCGAAACCTCCCTATTATCTTCCTTTCCCCAACTCGTTCAACACCCTTTCACAGCACAATCAAGGTAGGTCGCTATCACACTTCACAAAACTTACTTTTGCTGTTTCCATCGAAATTCCCACAGATTCCTGTCATTGCAGCATATTTCGCCTTTATTTTCTGCGTCACGGTAACGTACGCATTGTGGTCTGATCTGCTCCACTTTACTCTGACACCATTATTCATCGTTGAAGCATAGTAGTCACCAGATTTGCTTTTACGGAATACGTCGGCGGTATGAACTGAAGGCAAAATCAAACGTCGAAGTAAAATAGGGTGACCAAAAAAATACCACCCATGGAATCGTTAATATGAAATGGTCCATGGACCATGTGCTCACACGTTTGAACATAATAGTGTAATGACAGAGAGAGGTGCATGTCAGTTATGAGCAATCTGGGTCAAGTCATTCCCAAGTTGCAGGACATCAATAATTTTGGGGTTATGCCACCTGGCGGCCATATTGGATGTCCGATCGGGCCAAAAGTTCAGATGCACATAAAGGTCATCTAGAGGGAGCCACATAGCACATTTGAGCGCTCTGGGTCAAGTCATTCCTGAGTTATAGCACATTTGATGATTTTCGGGTTACGCCACCTGGCGGCCATATTGGAAGTTTAATCAGGCCGAAATTTGACGTGCTTGTAAAGGTCACCTAGAGAGAGGTAAATATCAAGTTTGAGCACTCTGGATCAAGCCGTTCCTGAGTTTTAGCACTTGGATGATTTTCAGGTTACGCCACCTGGCGGCCATATTGGATGTCCGATCGGGCCAAAACTCTGTATTTTTTAAGGTAATTATCTGGACTTCACACCTCTTAATTGCACCCCTTCGAAAGGCGTTTTGAAGGGGTCGAAACGAATTTTTCTTCTGTGGGGTGTAAATGTAATGTTAGGTCGCACCGCTCGCAGCGTCGACCTGTCGGGATAAACGGCACACGGGTTCCTCATTCACAATCCTTTCTGCAAGCCAACCATATTTGGTACAAATGAACTTCAGTCTATGCCTGACTTCATTCGGAACTTCCGAAGGCAATACTCGGCAATTTCTGTGACAACTCGCATTTCCCCTCGGACACAATTCCAAGGCAGCCATCTTGAATGCGCACATGACGTTTTTTTTGCTCTACTTTTCGCTGGCAGAAATTCGCCCAGGCTGAACAATGCTGTGACACTTCAAACATTTGCCGAGTAAACACTGAGCTCAGGGTGTGAAGGCTCTTGAAACATTCACATTGCCTCCCTCGACTCTTAGTTGGTGGAGGTGTTGTGTCAACCCAACCAGCTAATTAAAGCTAACAAGATTAAAATACCAGAGAATATTTACTCAAGCCTTGGTTTTTGCACACAGTGTATTGTGTATCACCCCAGCAGGAACTAAACAGAGTTCTACTTGTACTGGCTATATTCAGTTCAGCTTGTCCTAGTAAAGTTGAACTCAACTCCAAAACATGTGGTGGAAGGAAAAAGATGTTTTTGAAGACCAAAATTTTTGCAGAAATAGTAAGAGTTAAAATGCATTAAATAACCTTACTGTATCAACTAATTTCTCTGAAACTTCGTCAGTTTATTCCTTACACTTTGGAGAATACGGATATCTGTGCAGTTTTGATAGGAAATGCCCCTTTTATCAGAATTGGAGGAGTTTAATGAACACAATTTTCACATAAAATTCAAGAATTAAATATCCCCTAAAAACCTTAATGTATTGGCCAATTTCACTGAAACTTTGGCAGGTTAATCCTTACATTTCACAAAACACAGATATCTGTGCAGTTTTGATGTAAAATGCCAGTTTTATCAGAATTGGAGCACTTTAATGAACACACACATATCACATAAAATTCAAGATTAAATTTCCTCTTATAAAACCTTACTGTATTGTCTAATTTCCCTGGAACTTTGTCAAGTTAATCCTTACATTTCACGAAATATGGATCTATGCCGTTTGGATGGAATATCAGAACTTGGGGAGCTTAATGAACACAGTTTTCACCATAAAATTCAAAATTAAATATCCCAAAATTAAATATCCCCTAAAAGCTTTAATGTATCGGCCAATTTCAGTGAAACTTTGGCAGGTTAATCCTTACATTCCTCAAAACACGGATATCTGTGCAGTTTTGATGTAAACACCCCTTTAAACAGAATTGGAGGAGTTTAATGAACACACATTTCACAAAATTCACGAATAAATTTCCCTTGAAAACCTTACTGTATTGCCTAATTTGTCTGAAACTTTGCTAGGTTATTCCTTACATTTCTCAGAATATAGAAATCGGTGCAGTTTTGATGAAAAATACCCCTATCAGAATTGGAGGAATTTAATGAACACACATATCACACTATAAAATTCAATACCCGATATTAAGTTTTCTCTTAAAACCTTACTGTATTGCCTATCTGTCTGAAACTTTGTCAAGTTAATCCTTACATTTCACAAAATATGAATATCTGTGCAGTTTTGATTGAAAATGCCCCTTTTATCAGAATTGCAGGAGTTTAATGAACAACATTTTCAGTTTCACAGTTACAATCGTTTTCAACCCCTGAACAGAATCGATATGTACATGTATGACTAAGTCAGTGTAGGTTGAAAGATGTGGAATGAAAAGTCAACTTAGTTTCACACACTTTTCCATTGGTGCTACAGTGAATGAATCCCTTGCACTTGCCATCAAGGTTTATTCTTGAATGTCCGATGGTCCTTGAAGGTGGTCAGATATGGGGATTACTGTGGGCAATCGACCAGTTTGAAGGCACAATCATGCATAAAGGCAGCGGCCAAGGGTGCCATCATCTTTACCACCTTTTTTATAGGCCATTGAATGGACTAAAATTGGCCGATCACTTTCCATCCCAATATCATTTATATTTTGATATAATACGAGATCTTGGCCAAACACTAATTTGTGTCGCATTAATATAACAACCTACATGTTGATAAAAATTTTGACCTAGCCTACTCGAATATGCTGCACATGCTAAAGTGATTCATTGAAGTCTGGATGTCTAATTCCTAGTCCAAATATTTATTCCATTAAGCCAATTACAGTTAATTACGGCACGACAATGAGCCAACACAATGCGTTTTTGTACCGACCGACCATCGACTGACCATGCTGTCAGGCTTGAGAATAGGCCGGTGGGGGTGTGCGTAATTATGGACACAGTAAAATCAGCTTTCTCGAAGGAAATTTGCTGGAAAAACAACTTCGTAAATTCCTTATTTCCGGGTCGTTTTCGACATTTAAAAAACTTTTATCCAGTACCAAAATCATTCTAGAAAGAATGGAGTTACTTGCGCATCAATCGGGCCAATATCAACCGAGATTTTAGTCTTAGGCAGAAGCCCAATCTGTGGTTAATCTATGAGTAAACACACTAATTGCACCTCCCCACATCAAAGGTAAGGGGAGGTGACCGCCGTCTTTGGAGTAGTGCAAAAAAAACGTAATGCAACGATTTCCCTGCGTTTCTGGTGTTTGGATGCGGTTCGCCTCATCACACCTGCAGCACCCTACGCATGAACTAACTAAGTCACACAAAAACATTGTGTTATTGGATCAATAATTGGCAGATTGGGTGAGATATCAGTACGTTTATATGCCTCAACATATCCAGGAAATAAGGTTGAACATCTTAACAGGCCAAAATTCGGCCAAAATATTCCCACGGTCGGTCACGTGGGTTTGTTGATAAACAATATGGCTGCCTTGGACTTGTGTCCGAGGTGAAATGCGCCGCCCAGTGGACAGATAAGCAGTTTGCCTCAGGTAGTTCCGAATGTCTAAACTGCAATGCCTGAATGAGGAGCCCGGTGGTGTAGTGGTTCGGGTCTCCGACTGGCGGTCAGAGGATCCTGGGTTCGAATCCCACTGGGCGTGAGACTTTGGGCAAGTCTCTTTACCTCACTGGCCTCTCTCCACCCAGGTGTATAAATGGGTACCGGTCGGAAATGCTCAATTGTAGCGCTGAATGGGCAGCTCATCTGAGTTCTACTGAAAGGTTTCAGGACAGACTGGGGTTAAAGTGTAAAGTCGGATGAGAACCTCTACCGTAGTTGATATCAGACTATAAACCCAAACTTTAACTTTAACTTTAACTTACCGGAAAGGAATGGTTGGTCTTTACTCAAATCCAATGTGTAAGTCTTGCCAGAGAGGGGTTTATATTCAAAATTGTCGCCAGTTACAGTCATGGTGCCATACTGTGTCTTGAAAATGATTGTCTGAAAAAAAAAGAATAAGTACCGGTATTAAAACTTCAGGAAAAAGAATATTTCAGTTGTCAACTTTTTAACAACGGCGAGAATATAAGGAAGCTTCCCATTAAAAGGATACTTTTTTTATTATTTAAGACTTTTAAAAAATTTCTCAACAACCTTACACTTAAATTCCATTCCATCAAGTTACACAAATTCCATTCCATCCCTTTACACTTCAATCTCATTCCCTCTCATGACACTTAAAACCTATTCCACCACGTTACACTTAAATTCAATTCCATCTCATTACACCTAAATTCCATCCAATCTCATTACACTTACCGTATTTTTCGGACTATAAGGCGCAGCCTTTTTCCTTGAAGAAGGGTCTAAAATTGGGGGTGCGCCTTATAGTCAGGTGCGCCCTATAGTCAGGAAAATACGGTAAAATCCATTCCATCACTTTTCACTTAAATTCCATTTTATCACTTTACATTTAATTCCATTCCATCACGTTACATTTAAATTCCATTTCATCTCATTACACTTAAAATCCATTCCACTACATTACACTTAAATTCCATTCAGCGCCAGGATTGTCGGCGAAATGGATATTCAGTGACCTGTCCCAACAATGTTTTGTATCCTTAGCTAAATGTTCTGCAGAAAGTCCGTTGTAGAAAGCACCCTGCTATCTCATTTCGACTCTTGCACACAAGACAGTTCGTGTGAACACTCAGTGCACACGGATGGATATATGTACATGATGATGTGCACGATGTACATGTGTTTACACAGAGCGTGATTCACTGATGCCACGTCATCGTTGTAGCGTCCTCCATCATAATGTCCATGTAGGCCTAGCAGTCAAGTGTGCTGATCATCAAATTTGCTCATAGCAAATTTCAAGAGTTCTAGTTCTTTATTGTCTTTTCTTCTTTTATCATCTTTTGTCTTTTGTTCTTTTTTCTGCTCTTACGGCTGTTCTTTGGGATACGGCAGTCAGTATTATACCTGCCGCACACGAGTGCAATTTTGCCTCCAACTATGGAGATTTTTGCCTCCTACGTGCAAATGTCATCGTGTGCGGTGATCGGAGGCAGAGGCGGAGACGGATTTTTTGCCTCCAACAGATTTTTGTCCGAGTTTCACACAACTGGGATATTATCCAACTTACACAAGACAGATTTCCTCTATGTTGGATGAAATTGTCTGGTCCACTTGAATCCGAATTAATGCATTTTCTACTGTAAAAGCTCACAGTATAATGAACAGGACATTTTGGAAAAAACCTACCTTTTGACATGTCTTGACACTCCAGCATCCTGAGAATTCCAGTAAGACGGTGACGACTCCACCCAAGTCTAACATAGTGTATAGACACCTTGCTCTGTAGTCCATCATCAGACCGTCAAAGGTTCGGAAGCAGTTGGTTCCAAAGGAAGCACATGTTGCGAAATCAAGCTGCTCTACCTTCTTTATGGTGCCATCTAAGTGTAGTAAAATGAAGAAATGATTATTCAGTACTACCAAGAATATACAAAGAAAGAAAGGGCACAAAAATTGACACACAAAATGATGATAAACAGGAAGTCAATTTCCAGAATCTTAGCAAATTTTCGACCCCAACCGGGGTCTTCTTCAGGCTGGCACTTTCAAGTTGAGCTACCAGAAGTGTGATGTATAGTATTCTGGTAGCTTGACTTGGAAGTGCCAGCTTGAAGAAGATCCCGGTTGGGGTCGAAAATTTGCTAAGATTCTGGAAATTGACTTCCTGTTTATCACCAAGAATATAAAAGTTCCAAGAATGTACAACTCCGAATATGTGTGCCAAAAAATGAGTTTACTAATTTGCCTCTGGTGACCCTGTAACCGAAGGGATCTTAATTTGTGAAGGATTATTGTGTAGAGAAGATCATTACGAACAAAATGACACCTCCCATAGTTATATGCACTCAGAAATAACCGAGCTACAGAGCAGTTTTGAATGGACCACATTTTCGGCAAATTGATATTGTACACCCTTACAGACATGCCTACACCATTTTCAATTTTGGGGGGAAAAGTTTCCCAAAAATGTGTACAATCACGTATTTTTGTGTACAATTTTACGAGCAAAGTTCTCTAAAAAAGTGTAGGCCTACAATTGCATAATTTTGGTGTACACAATTGCAAACCCATGATCCAAGCCTTGCAATCAACAGGAACCCACTGGTTCAGTCTGCACTTGTTTCTAAAGCATGAAATGCTGCCTTAGAACAAGGTATCTCTGGAAATGAATCCACAGAGAGCTCACAACAAGGCAAGGACATCTAGCCCACTGCCCCTTTAAGTGACCTCACAGACTGTCCCTTAAACGCAACAGCTGACGTGTGAGGCCAGTCTGACCGATGAGCAAGTGGGCAGTTCCCCTCTTGAATGCCAATACCATTGCCAGTGCCGATGCCAATGCCACGTTTTGAACCAACCCGAAACTATCTGTCATCAGTAGTGAAATATTGTATTTTTTTATTCTGATACACCCTGTGTGCAAAGAATAAAAATATAGGAAATACAATCAACCTCAAAACAAAACTATTTTGGAGTGACAAACTATTTCAGTAATCCTTTAAAGAGATAAACATGCAAAAGGTTTTCAAAACTGAACCAAAAACGTAATGATAAGCTAACAAGACTAAACACATGAACACCACACTCCAGACAGAGCTGTACATTCATACACTCCAGACAGAGCTGATCTGTGCAGAAGCTGCTCAGATGATCAAATTTGAACAACCACATGTCGGACTGATCCACTGCGTCTGGCGGCCAGGCATGTCCTTGTACCAATACAGAAACCCCCATAAAGGGCCAGGAACTCCAGGGGAAGGTTTTGGGATATGAATTGGAGACTTTGAAGGCGAAAATTTGTTTTATTTTTAAGTTTACCNCCGTTCAAAACTAAAATATAGTGCACAATACAATAATGATGCAACGCAATCAATGTGGTTTCCCCCGAGCGTGTGCTTTGTGACGGAGAACTGATGAATATTCAACGCGTAGTCGGTATGAAATACGGACGAGCTCGTGGAAGATCGAACTTGACAAACCGAACAAAATCACTGCAAAAGTCCCTCTGTAACTTTGTCCCTTCAGATCCATAGGATTCGAAAGCTAGATTCTACTCAGAAACAAATGTGCTTCAAGACGGCATAGGTGCGATCACTAACAAAACACGAATAAAAAATCACTTTTTTTGATGAAAATTCAAACTTTCACAAAAATATCAGTTCAAAGGACAGCAAGATAATTTTGGTGTAAAAAGGTGCCAAAGCAATTGTCATCAACGGAAATAAAAAGAAAAATTGTGCCTCCCTGCTGTATTAGGAAATATTGAATTTAGTCGCTGTCTATTTACTTTTGACTAAGGGTGTACTTGATCTCAGGATTGGGCACTACGACCTATACAACAAATCCATGGAACAAATCGGATCCATCACACCAGCCCGTTTGAATTGCTACTTTGTGAAATAATTACTTACACTCTTTACCGCCGATAGTGACTGTGCCGCAGGGCTCGCATTTTCCGGAGTCTGGTTTGCCCCATTTCCCGACTTTATCCGCACAACATTCCTCTTTCGTCACAGGTCCATCAAAGGCTTTTCCAGCCTTCCTCTTTCCACCGCAGACATGCTGGTAGCAGTATGTTTCTGCAAAGACACACGTGTTTAAAAGTCCTTGGGAGAAACAACATGTATAGGCAATATCCCATTAGGCCATTCAACATAAATTACTTGTTTATCATCACCGCCCGTCCCAACATTTAGCTCCCGTGCCGATTATTTTGATATTTGATATATCAAATATCAAGGTGCCGTCCGCTCCAATTCTTGTCCTCTGCTTCACCTTTGATTTTTGTTATTGTTTTAAACAACCTCCTGACCTGATTTTCCCAGACCTGATGGGCTCTTGAAAATTGATATCCGTTGCACCACGGAGGATCCTATTCCTGGCCAGACAACAAACTGGCTTGTATTGCAAGTAATCCATTTCTGTATGAAATTTTTGAAGCAGTGCTCTCAAAATATCAAATATCAAAGGTCCTCCTGATCAAACATTGTCACCAATACAAGATATCAAATATCAAATATAAAAGGCCCTCCCTCCCCAATATCATAAGGTTGAATGATGATAAACAAGTAATTTATGTTGAATGGCCTTATTGCAAAAATTCGCGGGTTTGGTGTCGCAACCAAGACCCGACGCCGAGGGTTTAATTTTTATTCTAAAATACCTCAAACTAAACATTCATAGAATGACTTGGAATGGATGCCGTGTTCATCATCATGATATAAATTAAAGTAAATAGAGATGACACCTTTTTCATGATGAACTGAGTGTATTTTGGTCCGAAGACCCGATACAAGCTTTCGTCACTTACTGTGACTTCATCAGGTATGAGAAAATAAGGGAAAGCTATACCAATATACACAAAATGAACTGTAAAAACATATGGAAAGAATTAAACTTGTGACTTCACAAGTTTAATTCTTTCCATATGTTTTTACAGTTCATTTTGTGTATATTGGTATAGCTTTCCCTTATTTTCTCATACCTGATGAAGTCACAGTAAGTGACGAAAGCTTGTATCGGGTCTTCGGACCAAAATACACTCAGTTCATCATGAAAAAGGTGTCATCTCTATTTACTTAAACATTCATAGGTTCTGTATAATTTGATTGCAAATAGGCCCAAGATATCAGGAAGGACGCTCCATCAATGACGAGACATCACGCACTGTGATGCTTTGTCAAGCACAATAGACAAGATGAGAGCCGCCATTTGTAATGTAGAAAGTGCGCATGCACAAAGCAAAAACCTCTGGTATGATGCGGCGTATGTATTTCTGTTTGGGTGAATAGGCTTCCAATACACTGATGTGTAACTAAGTGTAAGAGAAAGTGATGCGGCCAATATGGCGACGATCCTAAAGGAGCAGAGGTTTATGATGTTGGGCACATGCATTGTACATGTTGTAAGAGAAATTCTGGAGTTTTTGGATAGGCGGCGTATGCATCGCACATTTGTAGCAGATGAAATCCAGAATGGTTTTTCATGCCGCAAAAATTCCGGAATTCCGGATTAAATCCGGAAAAGTTGTATCCCTGTTCCATTCCAGACTGTCATCTGGCCCATATTTTCAAAGCTGTTTTATCCAAAACCTGCTTTGACAAAAATCTGTTCTATCATAAGAAGCAAATAGTTTTAAATTCATATTTTAAAAAGTGCTTTAAGATAAAATGTTTTTCTTAGTGAAATATTGTTTCAGCCAGCGTTTTAAATGTTAAAACGTGTTTTGCAGCAGTGCCAAGGCCCGTAAGTGCTAGAATAAAATGCGTTTTAGCATTAAAACTGTTTGCAAATATGGGCCTGGTGTAACCTCTGCGATTGTTCCCCATCTATGAGTGTTCCACTCCTGACTTGACAATAGGGGGACAGACAGAGAAACATGTCGATCTGTCTTCCAGCGTTTCCCAAACAATAAGGGGGACACAGTGACCCACAGAAACACTGGCAAATATAACACCTGAGGCTGTCGATGTGACTAAAAGAAGCCAACAGGAAGTTAGACATGCTCCTACCTTGCTCTAGCTAAAACGCTTTTTATGGGAGATTTAAAATACGTTTTAGCGTCAAAAACCCTTTGGGAAATGTGAAAGAAAAAATGTGTTTTTGTCGGAGTGTTCTAAAACTAAAACAAGTTCTAGAATATCATTTTTCCTAAAAACATGTTTCATCTTTTCAAAATGTATTTTAGTGTTAAAACAGCTTTGAAAATGTGGACCTATGTTTTCGCCCCATCGCTTCGCAAAATTTTCTCCGTTTGTCATTCTGTTTGCAGTGGCTCATGGTTTTAGACTGTTCAATGAAGAGTATGTATGTATGGTTTATTGAAATTAAAATAAGGAGTACAGGAGTCCAGGGCCGAAGCAGAGCATTATTGGCCCTGGAAGGAAGAGATGATACAAAAAGAACAAACTGTCTGGCCGACAGGACAAAATAAACTATACATTGAACTGATCACAAAATAAAATTACTAAGTACAAAAGATAAGAGAGAGAGTGAAGAACAGAACTCAAATTGTGGTGGGTGGCAGCCATTCCTAAATTAACTGGAGATGAGGTAACAGTACATAAATTATGAAAGGACAAGAAAGGGCATACACTATACAGATACAGTACAGGTCACAATTGACATCCCTACGGCTTCGCGTAAGTTACTCGTAAGTTACGAGTAACTTACGCATAACTCACAGCTTTGGTTTCGAGTAACTCACCGCGTAACTCCCCAAAATCGCGTAACTCGCCTCGTAGCTCACTGTGTAACTCATCGCTTATCTCATCTCGTAAGTTATGCGTAACATAGCTCGTGAGTTGTTGCGTAAGTTACAAGTGACTTACGCATAACTCACGCGAATTTAGGGATGTCAATTGTGACCTGTACTGTAACTATGCGTATGTTGCGAAAAAAGGAAGGTTAATAGGAGGAGTGATGTAATAATGAGCGGTTGACAGGCTATAAATCCTAAATCATAAATTGGCCATCCGGTCAACAATGTCAATAATAAGATTCGAAGCAATCTCAGCTATCCGCTTTCTCACAAGTGTTGGTAAAACAATATTGCATCTACCATAGATAAGTAATTCAATGAAGAGTCTGAAAATATAACATAAAGATAGCAACTCACTGGTTTTTATGTCGCTGCAACTGAGCCCTCCATATTCACCGCTGCATTCACAGAATGGTTTATTATGCTTCACCACACACTTGCCATTCTTTTCACAACCCTTTGGGCACACGGCTGAAATGATACAATAAATTATCATTTAAAACTAATAAAATTAATAAATAGATTCCCATCACTTGGATTTCTACAAATTGGTGGTGGTGGTGGTCGGTGGGAATTTATATTATAATAATTTTTTTTATAAAGGGGCTGTTCACTTTCGGAACCATTTTCCTAACTAATTTTTCATTATGTTGCAGTTGTTTGATTTTCATGGTATTTCAGGTACATGTATATAATATTTTTTAATGTGAACTACATAATCCATTCGGAACTTCCGAAGGCAACTGCTCGGCAATTTCCGTAGGCACTCGCATTTCCCCTCGGACACAATTCCAAGGCAGCCATCTTGAACGCGCAACGATTTCAATGCGTTCCTGGTGGTTTGGATGCGGTTCGCCTCATCACACCTGCGCATGAACAAAATAGGGCACACAAAAACGTTGCATTATTGATCAATAATTGGCAGATTGAGTGAGGTAACAGTAAGTTTATATATAATATTATATAATATGGCTAAAATAATCCAGCAAGGTTGAACATCTTAACAGGCCAAAATTCGGCCAAAATAGTCCCACGGTCGGTCACGTGGGTGTGTTGATAAACAATATGGCTGCCTTGGACTTGGGTCCGAGGTGAAATGCGCCCCCAGCTTCATTAATTAGGAAAACAAAGAGCATTTGCAAAATGTCCGAAATCAGCATGAAAACAGTGAAATTATTCCCTAATGTTTGTTGCATTGGGAGAGTAATGGTTTATTTATTACTCATCGACAAATCATTACTAAACATATTGGTTTTGCTGAAATATTTACATAAAATGTGTGATTTTCTTCATTTCTGGACCCCTATTTAAGTGTGTGTGGGGGGGAGGGGGAGAAAGAACAGGACATCTAGGCCTGTCAGATATGAATGGAATGCTGTGGTAAAGATTATGGTTAAAGCTGAACTGCATGAACAAAAACTGGAGATCCGAGCACTAAAAAAAGACCACCACGCCACGGTGGTGGTCAAGAGAAATGCAAACGACCATAAGGCACTTTCAAAACACCTCCGAAACATGATAGACTACCAGGCTATTTGGTGGCGCCACTGTATTCACCCTGAGTCAGTCAATAGAGCAACATCAAGACATGGCATCCAGTGACTTCTGCAGGTCGAAGGCATTAGGTTCTTACCGAACCAGAGAGTAAAGTCGGTCACTATTCTATAGTATTCACGTCTTGTTGACATTTATGGTGTTACCAAAGCACCAGTTGAAAACATTTATGCATTCAAAAACAATACAACACTCATTTGACGTATATCAACGTCATCAGATATCATTATGTATAGGTTGAGGATAATTCTTATTTTATCCCTTTGGTCATAATTACCGCAATCAATTAAATATTCTTTCTCCAAATACACACACATCGCGCGAGTCATGTATGCATTATTGCTCATATCAAGTACATTGCGTTTCTGTGAAAATATATTCAAATAACAAAACTATGGCAAAAGAAATAAAATAAGATTTATGTGCAACATGTTTGCAATTATACCAAATTGAGTTTCTGAAACTCAGACGAGTGGTGTATTATTTGTTGATGCCGAAGTTATTGCCATTGTACCACATATTTTGACTGCGCGCAAGCACTAAAGAACCCTGGCCAACCTCATGCTCAAGTTCCTACGGATTGTACTAACTCTACCCAGGCTCTGTCACTTGGACACTATCTCTTGATGTGTCTCGATAGAAAGCCTGAGATTGAATACAGTGGCGCCACCAAATACGCTGGTGGTCTATCATGTTCTGGAGGTGTTTCGAAGGGCGTTTGCACTTCTGTAGACCACCATACTGCGGCGCTGTGGTTTTTGTTCATGCAGTTCAGCTTTAATATCAGCTATAGTCTGGTTCCCTGACCTGCTGTATGATGGCTCTGACTGACGGTGCGATACAGAGGTCAGGTAAACGCCGCCGTCAATACTGATCTAACAAGAGGCCCATGGGCCTGGCGCTCAGCTGACAGTTGACTTGAGGTGTAGTTGTAAGTGTAATGAAGCATGCTAAGGAGAGGTTGAACTGTAAACTGACTGTGTCCAATGGATTTTATTGGAATTACCAATGGAATCCAATGGAATTACCAATGGAATTACCGGTATAAAAAACAAAGAGCATGACACCTTGGCTTAACTGGTCTTTAGGTAGGTCACTAGGCCATGGAAGTAGGTCACTTTAAACCTACACTTCATTACCTTTAGTTTGACACCAAACATGGCTACCTTGGCTCAACTGGCCTTTAAGTAGGTCACTAGGTCATGGCAGTAGGTCACTTCAAACCTACACTTCATTACCTTTAGTTTGATACCAAGCATGACTACCTTGGCTCAACTGGTCTTTAAGTAGGTCACTAGGTCATGGAAGTAGGTCAGTTCAAACCTACACTTCATTACCTTTAGTTTAATACCAAACATGGCTACCTTGGCTCAACTGGTCTTTAAGTAGGTCACTAGGTCATGGAAGTAGGTCAGTTCAAACCTACACTTCATTACCTTTAGTTTGATACCAAACATGACTACCTTGGCTCAACTGGTCTTTAAGTAGGTCACTAGGTCATGGAAGTAGGTCAGTTCAAACCTACACTTCATTACCTTTAGTTTGATACCAAACATGACTACCTTGGCTCAACTGGTCTTTAAGTAGGTCACTAGGTCATGGAAGTAGGTCAGTTCAAACCTACACTTCATTACCTTTAGTTTGATACCAAACATGACTACCTTGGCTCAACTGGTCTTTAAGTAGGTCACTAAGTCATGGAAATAGGTCAGTTCAAACCAACACTTCATTTAGTTTGATAATAACAAACATAACTACCTTGGCTCAACTGGGTAGTCCAGTACTAACTCTCCGCCGGAATCGAAATCATGGACCCTCGCATCAGATGGAAAGGGGTTAATAGGCCTATATCACTTATGAGTCGAGACGGATGTTGTATTAGACCTACTTGGTGACAATGGGTTAATACCAGATAGGCCTGCAATTCGTGGTGAAGTGAGATAGATATCTTTTGAGACGCATTGGGTGGGAAGGAGTTAATATGGGAACCAATCCATGACTGACGTCACTAATGGTGGATGAAGTGAGAAAGGGCATATATCTGATCTGGCGATGCTCTCCACCATTCAATAGTAGCTTGCCATTCAATACAACAGGGTGTTTTGACCGTCTCCGACAGTTCAACATGAACTTTCTTGAGGAAGGATAAGCCGCGGCCGGGACAGAATTCGTCTCTTCTCGGTTTATCAAATGAGAACAAATAAGACAAAATCCATAATGACGGTCGCCGTGTCGCTTTGTGGAGAGCGATGTGTCCTGAACTTCACCTGATGAAACCCCGAGTCCCCTGTCCCTTCGTCGTTGATGGTCCCAATCAAACTAAAGACATGTCATGCTATCGAAATGTGTGAAATATAAGGAATTTTTATTGTCATACGCAACAAAAACAGCCAGAGTCGGAGACTCGAAATGACGAATGAGAAGCCGATTAGAGATCGAGCAGTGAAAAGCGAGGGGCCGACGATAGGCCTCATTCGGCTGATAGCACCAAAATTATCATATCCCTTCGTCGTTAATGGTCCCAATCAGACTAAATATGTATCAAATAATCTAAATATGTCAAATTTTAACAATTTCTAAGGCAGCACACTATGAAAGCAGCCCGAGTCGAAGACTTGGAATGACGTGCATGAAGCCGAGATCGCTGTTGTCGGTTCGATCATTGTGATTTTTTTCCAATATATATCGTCATATTTTGAACCCACTCATGTCGTTTTGATGAAAAATAATTTCAGTTATTGTTTGATGGTACTCTAAAATACCACTCACGTATGATTTCATAAGGCGATTGTCTATGATCATTGGGATTTTATGCGATGATCATAGGTATATTTCATCTCGATTCACTTTGTGCAAGCACACGACATTTCCCATGATTCCTCATTCCATGAACAAAAGAGCATCCAACATGTCAAAGTAACTGGCGCGGGAAATTTAAATAGTGCTGTTTTCTATTTTGTCACCTAGCGCCCCCTGGAGAACAAATTTCGAATTAATTTCCATTGCACTTGGTGTACCAGAAATCAAGCTTCATACCCTATCAATTTCAGTTTGATATATTGCCTCTGGACCGAGTTATTGGGGTTTTCCATTTTACGGAAAATGCCCCCTGGAGAGCAGAATGTAGGTCAGATCGCAAAAATTTTTGGTCCTGTTTCGAGTCCTTCGTAGGGCCTACCCCTCCACCAACTTTCATGATCCTCGGCCTTGCGGTTGCGAAACGTGCCAGTTTAACGGACGACACACACACACACAGACACACACACACACATACGGACGCCACTCAGTATACATATGACTAGCTCCGCTGACCTTTGGTCAGCTGAGCTAAAAATAGAACATTAGTCATGTTAGTCATGCGCTGACTATTATGGGATAACTTGGTTCGGTAGATGAGTTGTACATTGTGTGTGAAAACTGTCAAAATGCCGGGCGTTCTGAATGTTTTAGGTCTACCAGTATCAGCTCTGCCTCTGCATCGTCCTGTACAGCTATTGCAACAGAAATAATCCCGAAGTTGTAGGGTCAAAAGGCTGCACAATCGGCTTGATGTTCGATGTAGCAAAATAAATCGTGTTACCAAGTGATGTCACAGCAAAATTGTCAGGATCCTGACAATTTTAGACCACATGATCAGTATAACGGTGGCGTTGACCTGACCTCTGTATCGCACCATCAGTCAGCGCCACCATACAGCAGGTCAGGGAACCAGACTATATCAGCTACAACATGCATAATCATTAACCATGACATAATACATACGTTCATCACAGTTTTCGCCCTTAAACCCATGGCAGCATTTAGTCGTCTTTTTCCTGGAAGAAAAGAAACAATCATTGATAAATCTTTGTCAAAAAATTTTGTTGTCGACAATCCATCACTTCCTGTGCAAAATTGAAGCAGATTGTTCAGGATGAACCATATGCTGTGTTCACATTGCCAAAATGGCTTCGAAACCATTTTACTAATTCCGTTTCATAACTAAAATGCTTCCCGTTCACATTAGCCTAACTGGTGTCCCGTACAGATCGAACCTTAGGCCAGAATTTTTTTATTGGTTGGTTCATGGACCCGCCGCTGTGGAAAACAGAAGGAATAGGAAATTAAATAACAGCACATTTTTTTCGATTCTCTGTGTCCGCCGCTCACAAATCTTGCAAAAATTGAAAAAAAATTAAAAATTTTTATTTTATTTTTTCCCGCCCTCCGCTTCAATTATTCAGCAGACATTAGGGAGGTTTCCAAAGGAGGTTCCACGGTGACGTCACATCACGTGATCACACATTATGTTATAGACTCCTGCGTGAGCTTGAAGCCGGCAGAAACATGGCGACCTCCTTCGTGCACATATCAGCGAGCAGCTCAAACAATTTGAAATCAACATTAGTTTGGCTTCATTGCATTGCCCCTTACATCAATGATAATAACGAGCTTTTCCATCACATTTGGCTCAATATCAAAGCCGAATTATGGGAAATATATGTAAAACAACCTATAATGAAGGTCATTTTCAAAGTCACTAAACAGTATCATAATGAGGGGCTCCAAGGGGATCTTTGGTGTTTTTGGTTTCATTTGCATATATTCTTATTGTTCTAAGCGGCGGGAATGCCCTTCCATTCTTAAAATGATGACAAAGCACATTTTCCCAACACAGGCAATTGGCGATTGACGTGAGACTAGCATGATCAAACTGTTGAAATTTCAATAAATCGCCATGAATAACTCAAATTTATTACGGCAATGGCAAATTGTATATTCATCCTCAAAGGCCATTTGGGTTATTTTCATACATTTTGATGAGTAAGCATGATATTTTTGGTGTGAATTTCGCGCATAATTTCACGTGGTGTTGTTTACATTGACCGCCGCCATCTTGAAATAAGACTCACGTCACCGTGGAACCTCCTTTGGGAGGTTTCAAAATCAAACGATAAACGTAAACGTTAACGACAACGTTATTTTTGTACCGAAAATGCAATATAAATCTGGTTAATGTGTAGTACGAAAAATAACGTTGTCGTAAAGTTTACGTTTATCGTTTGAAACCTCCCTAATGTTAACTTCGCCGTACACGGACTTACTCATATTTGCATAATTCCAGTTGTGATTGCTGGGCCTTTGGAGTAATTATGTTGAAGCCTTTTTCGGACATCTCAACAATCGTCTCAGGATCACAGGCAGCTTCGTCCGTTGTTGTTTCAGGGCACTTGTGTACCCTAAAAGACATAAAGAAGAAAAATTATCACTCTGACGTCAAATACATACACACATACATGATGGCATTTATAAGCGCCTAAAGGTGCTCTAGTTCAAATTGTAAACATTACGGTTTGTTATACATGGTTGATTATAAGTTATTTTTCCTTGGACAGGTGGCAGCACCGTGTCACCAAAACATTAATGTCATCTATTTTTATATCTATCTTGATAAATATTCTTGTAACTGAAATATATTTATGATTTTACGCTCAAAAACAAACAAAAAGTTGTGAAAGGCAAGATTTAATTCGATTTTATCTGATTTATTAGTAGGCCTAGGGCCTACCAGAAGTTGACAATAGGTGGCACACCCTAATGTTTACAATTCGAACTAGAGCACCTTTAAAGCACTTTATACAATGTTCAAAAGGCCCTCCCAAAAAGGTGATTCTTGAGGAGGGCCTTGAAAGAAATAAGGTGTGTGCAAGATGTCAGTCCTGTGGGTAGCCGGTTCCTCAGTGTTGGTCATGTTGGTCTTTGGCACAGACAAAATGATGTTACCAGATGACTGTAGCACCTGAGACTGACTTCTCACATGGACGAGTTTGCATAAGTATGCTGGCGCAACCTACACAGCCATAGCCTATGATCACCTAGGCCTATGGCATAGGCCTACATGTAGGTGATCACGAGGACTTTATAACTCACCGGCGCCCTTCATAGTCTGGAAGATCATGGGAGCCAGGCAGGCCCCATTCCAACCTGGCTCCCATGATCTTCCAGACTTCTGAGGGCGCCGGTAGGTGCGTTATTGCGCACCAGATGTACTTGAAGGCAAGGTTAAACATGGTGGTCTCCCTCGCACAGACATGACGGAAAGCTTTCGAAGTTTCGTCATTTAAAGTGCCGTTTTCTGCTCATAATCGGGGAATAACATTCAAAGGAATATCACTTGGTTCGATGTGTTTTTTCTGTGTGGCTTGACTTAAATTACAGTGAAATCGGGAGTTTAAAAATCGGACCTGTCATTTTGGTAGCCTGGTTCCACTGGCCTCGACAGATGGCGTTGGGGTGGGAGAGTGTGAGGCCAGGTACGCGCTAGGCCTACCTGAATTCCGGGCTTTTCTGACGTCACCAACGATCGACGAGCTCATGATTTCAACACATCGTCGACCGGTGACGTCACAAAAGCACGGAATTCAGGGCTTTTTGATTACCGCGTACCTGCCCTCATACTATACCACCGGCCCCCAACGCCATCTATCGAGGCCAGTGGAACCAGGCTATCATTTTGGAAGAGCAAGTGTCCTTACCTTCTCTAAATATACATAGGCCCCTAGGCCTACTGCTAGCTAAGCTAGTACGTTTAGGCCTACCGGTAAGTCATCTGGAGCTCGATGGGCGTATGTCAATCAAACCCTTAGTAACCAGACCACAATGAACTTAGGGTTTACTCTAAACGGTCTAACGCACATTGTTTTCTAACCAGCTGAACCTTGGTTTGAAATTGAACGTACAACTATAGATCCATGCAAAAAGTAGGGAATAACGTTTACGAGAATTTGACCACACATGCCCTTTTTAACTCATTGCTGTCGCCAGATCCCTGGTCACTCCCACTAATTAAACACCAGTGGATAGCTTAGAACCTTGGGATCATGATGGTCATAAAAACTTGGGAATCCATAAATGCTCAACGAAATACTCGCTTTGGAAATCTAAAAGTTTGACTTGAAAAAGTTTACAAAATCCACGTGGGACGTCAGTGACGTTGTCGACGTACACTGTACATCAGGAGAAAGCATGGGCGCTAGCCACGCCAACACTGACGTGACGCTGCGCCTTGACTGCGTTTGGCCTGGAGACGTTGTTCCCAATCAACTGCAATGATCTATAGGCCTAGGCCTAGGCCTAGCCTAGACCTTGATTTGAAATTGAACACAGGCACAGGCGTGGGATTGGCTGGAAGTGTCATGTCAATAAAACGCATGTCAATAGCCAGACTTCCCCAACAATACCAAGGTCTGCCTGACAACCGAAGGTCCGCCCATCGAGCGCCAGATGACTAGACTTAGGCCTAGCTAGGCCTAACATGTTGAACGTACTATCAGACTAGGCCTAGGCCTATAGGCCTAGGCCTCTAGGCCTACCCTAGCCGGCCTAGGGGATTTCTAGGGAATGGTAGGCCTAGGGTAAACAGGGGTATTATCGGACAGCTAAGCTAATTTCTGGTCTAGAAACACACTGCGCATGCTGACAGGTGAACTGATGGCTGAGAATGAAAGATAGCTCAATCAGCCTCACTCTGAAACTGGGATGGGCCAAACCACTTCCTGTTTAGGGGCATGACGGTCGTTTTTCAGGAAATGACCCCCGGCCCTGTTAGTTACCGGACAGGGTCAGCTCAGGTAGTTATCGGACAGCAAGTTTTGGAGTACGATTTACAGCAGGTCATGAGGTAAGAACCATGATATTCCATATGTTTAGATTGAAAGGAGTTTAGATTTGTGATCATGGTGATGCAAAACGTGACACACATAACCTGTCACCCCTCAGTAAAAGTGGTAGCCTACCACCCAAAGCTGCTGTCCGGTAACTGCCATGTAAAATTAGGCCTATCACTAGGCCTATCGGACACCTCTTCAAAAAAACACCAAAATCGGCAATGACTATAGGCCCCCCTATTGGATAACAGTTTGAATATGCTTGAGGGGTATGCCTATAGGGCCTACCGGTACATT
>NMRB01000646.1:33704-45509 GCA_002633025.1 Notospermus geniculatus
TGAACTAATGACTGGATCCTCTCCAAATTTTTATCATTGGTGCTTCTAATGAGGATGCATGACATAAGTAAGGGGTTTTTGATTTGACCGACTTTTCAAGGTCACAGAGGTCAAAGTTCAAAATTTAGGCATTTGGTGGCGCGTTTCATAACTGCTTGGGCTATTGACTTGAAACTTGGTACATACATGTATACACCCCTCTGTCAGGATACCAATGACACCACTTTTCGGTCCAATTCGATTCTCCGCTTGACAACCAGGTGGCCAAAACCAAAGCTCAAAGTCCAGTAACTCCTGAACTGTACCTTGATTGTCTCCAATTTTTTATCAGGCATGTAAGGTGCATCTAATGAGGATACATGACCCTGGAACATTTCGATTTAACATTTGTCATTTGTTTTTCTGGTACGTTCACCCAGGTGAGCACATGGTCCATGGACCATTTCATTAAAGAGAAGTTTTTGAGAGAGGATTTCGAACGTGCCGACTTCCAGCCATCGACTTTATTTTCAGACGCCTACAAAAGTCACGAAGTCCAGTACGAATGGAAGAAAGGGCCGAAAAACTCTGTGGCGACTGCTCCTGATATGAAGATGGCACAATTCGACCTGGTGGGATGGGAAGGGGATGAAATTATTGTTCCCCAACCGCATGGTGAGGAAGTTTTTGTATAAAGCGACTGGTGAAAAAAATATAATCAAAGTACCAAAATTCCCATTTCAATCTGGGCCGAAACGTTTCTTCATTTGTCTCGTTCCTGTTCCAGGTAACTTTTCAGTGGTGATGATGAATTTTGAACTGAAGCGAAATATTGGATACTATCTGCTGCAAATCTATCTTCCGTGTTACCTGATAGTGGTCATATCTTGGGTTTCATTTTGGATCAACAGGGAAGCAACGCCAGCAAGAGTTACGCTGGGTAAGTGACAGTTTGATTCATCCTCTGCCGACAGCAATCCATCGTAGAACACATGCTGTTGTTTATGAAAGCCCTGGACATGCAGGAGGCCCATTCTAGTTTCAAGTTTGAACCCGAACCTCTTTCTTCAAGCTTGAACTCAAACTCTTCAAGATAGAATTCGACTTAAGCTTGAACCCCAACTTCAATCTTCAAGCTTGAACTCGGACTTCAAGATTACCTCAGTTTCATATCTTTAAGCTTTAACTTGGACTTCAGTCTTCATACATGAACATTGAAGTCTGGGGTCCAAACTTGAAGACTGAAGTCCAAGTTACTTCAAGCTTGAAGACAGAAGTTCGTGTTTAAGCTTGAGATTAAATTGAATGAGCTTTCTGGGCTTTCGTAATTGTTTGCTCTTCAGATCAGCGACGTCTTGGTTCTCCCTTCAGGTATCACAACCATCCTGACCACATCGACAATCAAAATGACAGCCAGTGCAGGGGTGCCCCAGGTCCCCTACAACACAGCCTTAGACATCTTCCTCCATGTCTGTTTCTTCTTCGTATTCGCCGCCATCATAGAATACGCCGGTGTCAACTACTTCACCAAGGCTGGGAGACCGGAACCGATGGTTGAAGATGACGACGTGAGTATCAATACACTGGCTTACCCGTACAAATAACTTACAGGCTTGTCTATAAATTAGGCTAAAGCCGTTGGCAGACTGGCGCATACGCGTCGCGTCCTGCAGGCGTTCCGCCAATCAGATTGTTCGGTAGGTGTTTCGGTCCGTTTGTCACCGTTTGTCGCCAGTTTGTCACCGCCTTAAGAATCCATTCACGCGATTTTCGTGCCGCGCGATGTCGCATCTTTTGTCCACGGCCAACGCGGCGGAAACAAACAATGCTGGCGCTCGAAAATCACGCGATTTTCGAGCGTCTACAGTAAGGCTGGCTGTCCATTCACGCGAATGGACAGCCAGCCTTACTGTAGATTTGTTTAAAGCATGGCGTGGATGTAGCCCTCCTGATGTCAGCGTCCCGACCAGATCCCAGAGAAATGTCGTCTTTTCCGCAACTAATACGTCAAACAACACCCAGATACTGTACATTTCACATTTGAGATCAAGCTAGTTTTCCCGTTTTACTACTCATTAACCACAGTTTCGTTTCCTTAATGACGGGCGTTTTGGAAATTTTTTGATTGTTTATTTTAGATGATAATCCGCCCCCGGTGCGGGGTAAGTGTAAAGAAGATTGAGATTCTATGTTCATTTTTATCAAGAACTCGTGGTTTGAGCTGTCCTAACGTGGCGTTACAACACTCACTTCTTCTTAAGATTTTTTTCTGGTGGTCTAATTAACTTTTATCACTGGAGTTAAAGCTTCTTCAACGATTCATCATTCCTACTGACATGATGAGGCAGGAGAAATTGCACTTACGAGAATTTAAAAAATGACTTAAACATTATTTAGTTCTAGCAAAATGACATTTATTGTTATTGAGTATGAATCCAAAATAATTTGGAGATAACTTTCCGTGATTTCTTCTTCATTGCTCAAGACCATTGCTTATATCACCATTACTTCACCGAAATCGTGACGGCCAAACTAGGTTTTTGAATCGGCGGTATTTTCTGGCAAAAATAAAATATCACTCAAGCAGAAAAACATAAAGATTTACCACCTCCAACAACCTCACCAGATGGTCCCGGCCGGAAATTACACAACGTATCAGTGTACATTGTACTGCATCCCCACATTTCGGAATGAATTCCAAAAAAAAGATCGCAATCTTTTTCTAGCCTGGATTAAGTAGTTCACATTATATTTCTGTCAAGTGACGGACGCTATTTTTTCGCCCTTGTAAGCGCAGAACACCTTGATATGAAGAGTGCTGCAAAAAAAGATCCCATTTCCTGGCAACAGCCAATATTTTCAATCAAATTAATCTACATCCCCTGGAAACAGGAAATTTTGTTTCCATGGGGCAGGATTTGCTTCTTCTCTCTTTCCTATTATATTTTCTTCCTCCTATTTTTCCTTCTTTCTTTTCCATTAGTTTTTATCCTGCTACTTATTCAATGCCTCTCTTTGAACAGTGACTCCTTACGACAGAAAAAGAATATTTGATAGAGTATCATTTGAGACATGTCATGAGCAGAAAGCATTGGCGCCTCCTATAAGAAATTGATGGAACTAAACATAAATTTGGCCGCCCTGAAACTCGAGCGAACTTTCGATCATATTTTTTTCTTTCTGCATAATGTTTTCATGCTCCATTCGCCAATAGCGTAGCCACACGCCGTCCGTCAGTCGTATTTCCCTGTGGCGATGTTCTCACACCAAGGGCAATGCTTAGCAAAGGCCAGCATGCCGAGAAGTGCGTCAAGGATGGAACGTTTCGCCGAAGTATTTCAATGTGTTTATTCGTGAGGTGCATCATGTATTTCTCTTCTTCAGGACACCGACCAGGAGAGTCCTCTCATCAAAAACTGTAAATCCGACATGGAGAGCATCTTGCCTGCTGACCCGAACGGACACACCTTACATCTGAAGGGTCTCCGTAACCGAAACCGCCATCACGGCAGAGGGCGTGAAAACTGCTGCTCCATGTTCATGGAATGCCTGAAGGGGAATTCGAAATACAGGGATCTGAAGTCACTGTCGCGTCAGCTGGATGGAATAAACAGTGTCAGCAAAATAGACATTTACTCCCGCTTTATATTCCCCTTTAGTTTTTTATCGCTGAGTGCCCTCTATTGGGTCGCCTTCAAGTATTACTTATGACGTAGGAGATTCAGCCATTTATCATTTGTATGTAGGACTTCATTCTTCTCACTCATCACTCCGGTTTCCTCCTACATCTGTGCGTAGACTTCAACTGTTAACATTCATTGGCATCCAAAGATTTTTCACGGGCACTCAGCAGTCTTGACTTCCTGTAGGAGTGTTAGGAAACAATTAGTATTCGCTAATTACAAATCTCGAATCCAAAATCTGTAGTAATTCTAGGAAGCACATTCACCCATGACGCCTGATTTTCTTCAGCAATACACGTTGCTTATTTCACGAAAAGGGGCAATCTTCATCGTTGTGTGTAAGTGCTATCAATCGAAGAACACACGCACAAACATCTAGATAATATGTGGTTTTTACTTTTGACAAGAATGATTGGATCATGAAATAAGACGATCATACGGTACGTGTAATTTTTTGTTACCCGCAGACATGACGTGAGATGAATGCTGAATTTGTATTGGCCTTTGAATTTAGATGCTGATGTAGGCTACAGTTGGCCACTGGTGACTGGAGGAGCGATGTGTTCTCATTGGATAAGATGAATCGCAGGCTGCCATTCGTTACCTTAGGAGAACGGCCATTGGCTGGATGATTCTCGTAACCCTGATTCGGCGTTGTCATTGCCCAGTACGATGCTTTGGGACACGTTTGAAGTAGGATGTCGTATAGCTTTGGTTGCCTTCTTTTTCATGTACATGTCGGTGTCTAGCATCGTGTCATTCGCTGTATTCGTAGCCAGAACACCTGCAGCCATTTTCTACCAGAAAACTTTTGTATGGGCTTACAGGGTGTTGTTAAAAGCGTTGAGAGTACCGTAGCCATGAGCGTTTCCATGCCTCGATTAAATGTACACAGTGTATGATCCGGCGTTGACCGAAATGATGGGCACATTAAATTTGTCCATGATACAGCACCAGATGTTTGAATGCAGAATCATGTGAAATGGAATTCACCATGTTCTTAGTCCTCGAATGTAAATATAAAGTGTAAATATTGTATATTCTGTAATGCTTTGGGAACAAATTCGGTAGAATTGTAAATCCAATAAGGTATCTACCACTGGTTAAGTGATATGTACATGTACATATACGTGTACATGTACCTTAAAACGACCGACGGATCCTGCACGTAATCATAGTAAACCCAAATTATTTGGGTTGATGCTGCAGTGATAGGCCTACTACATTTTCTATCAAGTCGAAGATTGCCAACACAAACGCTGCAATCATGAGCCATATCTAAAACCTGTTGATCCTTGTGAAGTAAGTTCTGTGATTCTCCATGATGATGACTGTCATTCTCCATGATGATGATTGTCATTCTCCATGATGATGATGATGATTGTCATTCTCCATGATAATGATTGTCATTCTCCATGATGATGATTGTCATTCTCCATGATGATGGCTGTCATTCTCCATTCATTCTCCATGATGATGATTCTCCATGATGATGATTGTCATTCTCCATGATGATGACTGTCATTCTCCATGATATCACCAGCGTGACGGGCGCGTGAGGGGTCACTGGAGAGGCTAAATTGGTTCAACTGTAACTTAGGGGTCTTGGGTAAAAATTAGGGTTCGTCATTGTGACGTTTGATGACGACTTTATATTCGTCAGTTAGAATTTATTTTCGTTTTCTGACCAGTTGACGAATGGGCTGCGGAAACCCAGCTGTCATCGTTTGACGACACACCAGTGGGTTTAAATAAGTTAGTAAATTGGTCAAGACTAATGAATAGTTTTAACCAATCAAAGGTGCTTTTCATTGGCTGCCTTTCGACGATCACAGGATTAGGGATGGACGACAAGCACAGCCGATCTCGGCATTTAGATATAAATCCTGCCGTTGAGGTCGGAAACCGATCTACGTCTCGTTTATAGTCGTCAACCTCAAAGAGATGATAGGAGACGATTACGGTATGGCCGTACCCGTCATGTTTAGGTATGTGCTTCCATGATTCAGCATAATGTTCCCGGCTATCCGTTGGTGCGTTTTTGGCGGTGATGACACGTCGGTTTAATACATGTAGGCTACTTAACTGATTTCTTCATTCATGGGGTACTGTGTGTAACTGTATGTTGCGGAGAAGGGCGGCGGAGGTTTCTCGTATCTCACCTGTTATTTCTTTGTGCATTTCAGTGAAGCTTGGTCCCTCTTGCTCGTTTTGCTTGCTGGCGGTCTGTGCTCAGGTTTGGTGGTGGGTGTTTCCTGTTGTATACACTGTATGTGGACTAATTTCCTGAGACGTCGGGAGATAGACCATAATCTGGTGATATCTTCCTGTGTTGAAAGGAAACCAGTTTTGATCGAACTTTGTATCATCGCCTGTGAAGTGGTGTCATGCTTCTGGTGTGGTGTGTGATCCAATGGGGTGGCTCGTAAGATGTTGCTTGACCTGACTGAGAATGAGTGTGTTTGTGTCGGCGAACTGTGTGTATGTAGACAGAGCACAGAGGCTAACTCTTTCGGTAGACCAATATCAGTTTCGTCTTGTAGGTCAAGGAGTGTTATTTTGGAAGTCCCATCGAGCAAACCTGCCACTTTTTGAAAAAGATGCTTTGAACACACTGGCTATTTAGATTATGGGTGGTTAAATGTGATTCCAGTCTGGTCTAGTTATGCAGCCATTGATGCTGACCCATCAGAACCAATGTGAACTGGTACGCTTCATCAGTACGCACGAGATGTCTACACTTTTCACCAATGTGTAACGATGTACAAACACATAATGGTTGTATACGTCATTCTCTGTATCATTTTAGCCTTCTTTTTTACCAATAAAAACCACTGATAATTTCTAAACAGCGACCTTTGCAGTTGTTTACAATGTTCTGCATGCGGATGGTCACTTCAGGGTGACATTATGTCACTGAAGCGGAACCAGCAGTGTGCGAACATTGTGAGTATATCCCTATTGCACGATACAGTCCTCAGTGGACACACTCCTTGTGCATGGGGTGAGTGTCCTTGGTAAGACACGCTCACACGAAATGAGCTTCGCAATTTACCATGCGGTTTCCACGGCATTTCCTTTTCCCTGATGGGAGAGATAGGTGCTGGTAAACACCTTCATCTGTGAAAACCGGGCGGTAAATGGCAAACTCCTTTCGTGTGAACGCCCCCTGCAGAACTCGAAAGCTTAAAGTCAAAAGGCGGCGTCCAGCGACATCTGCCCCCCCCCCTTGGTGTGCGCCCTCACGAACCCTCTGGAACCGAAGATGCTGTGATGACGACTACGAAGAAGTTCCCTGGAAAAAAGAGCGGCCGTGCAGTGGAATAATCGGCGTGTGTGGTCTGTGGTCTGGTTTCGATTCCTGGTGTGAAAGGAAAGAATGTCTCCTGGAAAAACTGTCCTATGAACAAAAATCATATTGTTAATTCTAATCTCTGGCGATATGTTTCTTTAGCCATGCACCTTTATCTGTTGTTGAACAATAGAAACAGACGCTTTTTTCCGGTCACATTTGCGGTTGGTAAAACTATCGTCGGCCAGTGTGGGGCTACAAGAGTCGCCCTCTATTAACATTTGTTCGAAGTAACCCTTTTCAGGCCATTGATAACCAAATTTTTCGAGATTCAAATCATGCACTGGTCAATGGTGCATTTTCTAAAGTCATCTGAAGGGTGATGTAATAAACATGCTAACTACAAGTCCCACATGGTTGCCGCTTTTGTTGACGCCCGCATACATGTATTTGATTGAGTTCAAAGGGTTTGGATCGGCGTCAATGGGTTTGGACGTTCTGCGTCCTCGCTATTGAAATTGTAAGAAGGGTCAAAGTTGAGTACAGGACATGCGCACATTACCGGAAGTCAGTTTGAACATATGTTTACAAAATAGAGGAGTACGAGGAAAGAACATTTTTTTCCTCTCAAATCTGACTTTAATCCGGTAAGTCACTATTTTACATTACAGCAATGTAGAAGATTGGTTAACCATTATGCCTATACTACTTTCGTTACCAACTTCTGGCCCCAGCCAGAGACATTAGGCCTTATACAACTTTTATGACTTGGCCTAGGCCTACTGATCATTATGGTCACGGTAGGCCTAATGCTTTTTAATACATGTAGGCCTACTTGAATTTTGCAATACAAATGCACAAGGCAATGCTGTACAAATCTGAAGTAAAAGCATTTGCTAGTACTTTATTCATTGACTCAATGATGTGGAAATGTGGTATAAAAATCAAGTCTGACGCAGAAAACCGCCGCCCTGATTGATTAAGGTACAGCGATGGCCATTTGTATCTCAACTGTCAATCACTAAGTCACCTACATCCCCACCCCAAGGGTGTAGATCCATGGGACAACAGTGAGCAGTGGAGTTCATCTTTTTCACTATCAAAGAACTAAACTACGGTTATGGATTAGGGATGGAAGTGGTTTCAGAGATAAATGTTCAGGGCATCATGACCAACCTCCCCTCCCCCGGACAGGAGTAGGCCTATTTAGTGGATAGTTCATCTTTGATGGCTATCGAGGAAATAAATAGTTAGGTGACGATGTGAGTGGTTTCAGAGACAAGACCCAGGGTCCATGACCCCATCCCCACGGGTAGACCAAGGGGGAAAATGTCACCAGTGGAAGTGGTTGATTTTTTGGTGGCCATCAAGGAAAGGTTGTAGGGTGGGGATGTGAGTGGTTTCAGAGATAGACCTAGAGTTCATGACCCCATCCCCCAAGAATTGGCCATCAAGGAAATGTANCCCCGGGGGAAACAACTGGCAAGTGACAGTGTAAATGGGTCGTCTGTTGATGACAATCAAGGAAATATATGGTTATAGAGCGTGTATGTGAGTGGTTCCTGAGATTGAAACCCAGTGGTCATCACCTAGGGCTAGAATCAGGGGACAGAAGTGCGGATCAGTGGAAATATTTCATACATGTACTTTGCTGGCAATCGAGGAAATCTATGGTTATAGAGTGAAGATGTGAGTAGTTTCAGAGATAACCCCAAGAGCCCTGAACCCCCGCCACCCCTGCTCAGCCCCAGCAGGAGATTGACCACGGACTAGGGGGACTGGTTTCCGAGATACGACCGAGGGGTGGATGACAACAGTGACCGAGCAAGGGTTTCATCTTTCCATGGCTATAAAAATGATAAAGGAACGGTGGGGTGGAAGTGGTTTGGAAGACAAGGCCCGGGGGTTCTGACCATACCAAGGGTACAACAGCGACCAGTGGAAATACATGTAGTTTATCTTTTCATGGCCATCAACCAAACACACATTATAATGTAAGGATGTGAGTGGTTTGAGAGATGGACCCAGGGGGGTCATACCCTCTCTCCATGCCCAACTCCAATTTACCAGTAGAAATGGTTCATCATTTGATGACCATCAAGAAAATGTATATGTGGGGTGGAGATGTGTGTGATTGCAGAGATACGGCCAAGGGGTCATCATGCCCCCCCCCCACAGCGAGTTCGTTTCCCAGTGTGTTCCGAACAATGGGAATCACACAGAAAAACGGCCACACTGAAAAACGTTACATCTGGACAACAATGAGAGTGGAAATAGGGGAAATGGTGTCCATTTCAACAGACTGACTAATAACCACATTTGGTGAAACCTTCTGAGTTGTCAGACAATAGGTGGACAATTGAAACTTACCACTGACAAAGCATTTTCCGCTACACTGGTCATGATGTGTATTTTTTCAAGCCCAAGTTGGCGGACTGTCATTCTAATGAGTTGACACAGAGGTCATGGTCCTTGACCAGACGATCTATTTGCATGCTTTAGGCCTAGCTTGCGGCCATGATGGAATTTCCAAAATGGATATCTGACTGCACAGATTAAAACGGGATTCTTTGGTAAGATACAATTAAAAACAAGACTATAGGCTTGGTATCTCAAAGCAAAGGACTGATAGTACCCCATGCGGTACCTGTGGTACCCTGTTGATGACAGTTTGGTATAATATGGTGTTATTTCTCCCTCTCTTCGACTTGAGCAGACGGGGTGTCCCAAAAAACATGATCACGAAAACATGGCCATGATCATGTGTCGGTGGAATCTTCTTTTTTAGCCAAAGGAGCGATGGTGGAAAGTTTGATGTAAAATGTTTGTAGCGGAAAGATTGATTTTTCAGATGGCCAAAATACCAACTGTCACTTTTGATTGTTTTCACTCCAATCGTCTCTTCACATTATCATGTTTTATTTATATCTCCTGATCGTCTGCTACTTTCAGATCGTTAGAAATGGGACCAGCTGCAAGTGAGATCGAACTACTGCTTGAAAGCATCAGCATAGTTCCCCAATTCCCTCAGTGTTGCTGCCTTGACCCTTCCTCTGAAGATTGGATAGTGACTACAATCTCCCAGGTGATGACATGTTGCAAGGTGGAAAAGGACCAAATGGCCCTGGAATTTCTTTTAAAGAATCCTCTCTTGGTACCGTTTCGGCCAGTTTTACTAAATCTAAGGTCGAGCAATCATCTATTTTGAAAGATCAGAATCTTAACCCAACTGTGAAGAAGTCACATTAATTTTTCTGTGTTTTCAGGTTGACATTCCAAGGGCAGTAGTATACTTGTGTGAATGGCCCTCTTTAAGCAAAGAAGGAAAATCCAAGCAACAGATAGTGGGTTTCTCAATCCATGAAAACCACTAAATGGTAGGTGTAAAATTTGTTAAAAATGGATGAAAATCTTCATTTACCATGGTAATTCTGATCTGCACGGAAAAGGACAGTTTACCATGGTATAATTGGTTTTCACCATGGTAAACCTTCTTTTACCATGGTAAACCTTCTTTTACCGTACAGAATTATACCATTCACCATGGTAAAATGGAGAATATTTTTTATAAGGATAATAACAAAGTTTGCCATGACAATAAAGGAGTCTCCAGTCTGCTACAAAGGAACAACGTGAAATGACCATCTGGTTGCAATATTACATGTACCTGAAACATAACGGCGATGAAATAAATCAATAAAAGTGAAAATGTATATTTTAGAAGACATTTTGTGCATCCGTAGCCTTTTCCCACCAGCTCCCATCTTTTCTAAGATGTAGTTATTACCCTTAAAGGGGCCCTACAGGCAGCCTCCTCCGCATTTTGATGTGTTCATTACACCGATCGGTTGGCATGGGAATATAACTCTGACATGTGTTACACGTAAAATACTCTAACATCAACATTTGAGCCCAAATCTCTTGATGGTCAGTTGCTAGCGCCACCTGTCATGAAGTGACCGCACTGATATGATCCTAAAACTTCGCTGCCTCTACGGTCCCTTTAACATCTTGCATTACTCGCACTAGGTTACATGTACAATACTGTAGCTAAAACACCGAGGTTCAAAAACACCCGAGTTTTCTTGTGGCACCGAACGTTTAAGTAGTGAACGACCAAAGTCCCGGACCGTTGTAATGAATGAGAATGCCGTGGTCCACACTGAAGTACAGAAAGAAGGGTTTATCAGTGCCTCCCCCATTGTCACATCGCGGTTTATTCCGTCAAGTTCTTGTTGGGGACATTGGCAAACTGGGACAGTGAAAAATATTACACCGGTGTTTTAGTTCCACACTTGGCGGCAGGTGGCCTGGTAAACGCGATACCGTCTGCGCATGCGTCCACCATGGGCGCAGCCATAAATGCAGGTCATTCGTACCTCCAATGGAATGAGACTCGGAAGAGTTACACAGGAATTTATAGACTGGTTGCCATCTTTGCCGCTCCACTCCCGCTGCGCTACAATCTTGACACTAGAGGGTCTTGGGACGAGGTTCAACCAACACCCTCTAGTATTGTTCGAAGGTTACCATCTTGAAAAGTAGTGCAGCGGAAGGTTAAATGGAAAAATATCTACCAATTGTGATCAGGCTCCTAACGGTAACTAGACTGGTACCCGGTCTTCTGGGCAGCTTGCATTCGAAGACCGGTGAAATCAAATGATCTTACGGCGGAATTCCGACGAGAGTGACGTCATTCTACAAGCTCCAATAGATGGCGGCTCCCACAACTTGGGCATGATCATGATCATGATGATCTCGTAATCATGAGTAAATTTCAGGAAAACATAGATTTTTGCTTGAGATCAAAGTTGGCTTTAGCTCAGGTGAATGAAAGAAGGCAAACAGCTT
>NMRB01000646.1:48589-64216 GCA_002633025.1 Notospermus geniculatus
TATTTTTATTACTTTTTACTTATTTTTTCTAATTATTTTTCTTTTTTATTCTTTATTTCTTTTTATTTCTCTTTTCAGATTCCATTGCTGATGTTCAAGTTGCTTTTTCTTCTTGCTTCTTCCTTTTCTCTGTAGTTATCAATCAACAAATAAAAGTTATTTGTCAATTGATTTGTTTCCTTGATCCTTTTTCGAAGTCCATTGTTCGAGTTGAAGGAAGAGGAAAGGATTAAGTCTAGTGGAATGGGCGAGTCGAAAATTTTATCTCCATTTTTCCACTTCGAGGAGCAGGAAGGGTTTAACGCCCAATGGAAGGAGTAATAGACCATCAACAAGGCTAAGTTTTTCTTTGTTCCTTCCATAGCTCCCGAAAGTTTGGCGACTGCTGGAAGTTAGGTTTTCTGCCCTGGCTGTTAGACACTCAGTCTAGTTTGGTTCCCGAACTCACCGCTAGGCGCAGAAGAGTTCGGTATCGGCCTCGTTTGACCTTGACCCCACACACGAAATTCTGTGTGTGACGTCACAGAGGATATACAAGTTCGTGATACCAACATTAGCTCACTGTATGTTGGTACCAGGAATCAGTTTATCCTCTGACGTCAGACACAGAATTTCGTGTGTGGGGTCAAGGTCAAACGAGGCCGATACCGAACTCTTCTGCGCCTAGCGGCGAGTTCGGGAACCAAACTAGACAGAGTCGAAATGTCCTAGGCTGTTGAAATGTGCAAGACTCATTTCAACGTACTTGGACATTTCAGCTCTTATACAACTCTTATGCAAGAGTTTGCAATCGAATTAGTCTTTACAGCCAGGGCAGAAAACTTAATTCGATTGCAAACTCTTGCATAAGAGAGTTGGATAAGAGCTGAAATGCCCAAGTTCGTTGAAATGACTTCCACATTTCAGCAGCCTAGGACATTTCGACTGTCATAACAGCCAGGGCAGAAAACGTAACTTCCAGCAGTCGCCAAACTTTCGGGAGCTATGGAAGGAACAAAGAAAAACAGCCTTGTTGGAGATGGTTGGTCTATTCCTCCTTCCATTGGGCGTTAAACCCTTCCTTCTCCTCGAAGTGGGAAAAATGGAGATAAAATTTTCGACTCACCCATTCCACTGGATTGAATCCTTTCCTCTTCCTTCAACTCGAACCCATTCCACTGGACTTGAATCCTGTCCTCTTCCTTCAACTCGAAAAAAGAATTTCGTTTCTTTTTCGAGTTGCAATTCAGGGTCGAACAGCAAGGTTAGAAAACAGTCACAAAGAAAAACAAAGGTAAAATATTAATTAAGAATTATATTCCTCACACACAGATCCAGGTGATGGAGAAGATACATCAGATTCCTTGCGTTGCAGCAGTCCAACATGATTTTCTGGAAGTCCAACATGATTTTCTGAATGAGTCCAGACCCCAACACACTGGGGTTAAAGTCAAACGTTCTGAATAAGTTCGTCAAGTTCGTATTGGGTACCGTATGCGAAATCGAGTTCCAGCGGAATATTTCGTGTAAAGGCGTTGCTCCACTTGTACAGTTTTCTCGCAGATGTTCGCTCACAATGGGCAATTAGCCCTTGTTTGTGTCCTGTCGGCTTACGCCGAGACCAATGACACAGCCAACTGCACGCAGTTGAGTTGCCCATTGAGAGCCAACTTTTGCCAAAAAACTGCCAAGTGGAGCAGCGCCTCTAGTGTCTTTCTCAAAGCAACACGACGAAGACCACGATGGTTGGTAAAGTTTGGTCAAGTGATCGTATCGAAATGTCCAGTCCCATCAAAGTTCGTATCTTTCTCAAAACGTGTTCAAGTCCACGACAGGTTGACACTCGTAACGTTCGTTCCATACGTGTTCCTGAAGTGCTTTGCATCGGAAGTAACGTACTATTGGCAGTAAAAATCTGAAATAGAAACGATAGAATTAGAAATCTTTCGATAAAATCAAACGAGGTTGCCGACTATTTGACCAGTGCAGCACTGTTTCTCATGGTTGCAGCACTGTCGACACGAATGGCTTCAAGTACATGAAGTAATTTTCAACCACATTCGATTGTTTACAAATATCGGTGGCGGTATCTTAGAAACGACATAATCCTTCCGATATTCGGGACGCCATCTGGCATCGGGGCTTTGAACAAACACCATGGATGGTGTACCGAAAACCACGCAGGTTATCGATGGTGGGAACTGACTAAACTATCAATGGTGGGAACTGACTCAAGTACACGAAAATAAACCGGAAACGGAAATCCCGCCATCTTGGATAACGTCATATCGGAAATACCGACGCCATCTTGGATGAACTTTGACCCCACATGACGTCGCGACGCCATATTGGATGAACTTTGACCCCAAATGACGTCGCAATGACGTCATCTGACCTTTGACCTGCACCATGAACGCACCACCCTGCCACTGAGTAGAAGACTAATCTAAATAGCAAGACATCGTTGGAAGATATCAAGTACGTGTAACTAATGCTCGATGTAAACTATCAAATTTTTCATCCAATTTTCTGAATATGCTCAATAAAGGCCTACATGCGAGTTTACACACTGAAGCTCCCAAGGCCAGGAATCTGAATTTCCATAAAACTGGATGAAAATTTGATCGTGTACAGCGGGCATACTCATACGAGGATTGTATCGATACTTACATTATCCAAACATCCGAGAACTTGAAGCTTGTATTTGAAGAGAACACAGATCCTCCATCAGAAACAGTTCAGCAAGATGATTCGACATCGACGACAGACAAGTTGATAAAGCACCAAATGTTCCACCAAATGTTCCACAACATTAGCCACTTTCAGAGTACGTTTCGATACAGCACCAACAACAGTTCCATAAAATGTCCGCCAGTTCCAGAGTACGTTTTCATTCTTTGATAAAGCACTGACAGTTCCACAAAATGTCCGCCTTTGCACAAAACATCTCGAAAAAGCACCAACAGTTTCACAAAGTGTCCGCAATTTCCTCCGAGTGCTATTGTTTAATAGTTCAAAACATGCTAATGTCAGTTGAGGACGCAAGTTCGTTTCATGAAGAAAACGTCGTTGTCAGGTTCGACTCCAGCAAAATGAAGTTCCAGCGACTTCCACGAATGAAGGACACGTGTGTTGCTGCCACACACCAAATCGGCCGTACATCCAGCAGGAACGATGAAACGAAAGAAAAAATTGTTAATATGACGTCAGAGGGCGATCAATCGACTTTGCCAACATTTCTAAATGCGGTAATCAATGTTTGAAATACATGTATATGGGAATTGATTGAAAGAAAATGGCAATTTCAACAATTTCGAGGTCCAGACAGACACTCACCTCAATTGTTTCGTTCCGCCCGATGAGAAAGGACGGAACACATCGCAGGTCGAATGGTTACATGTGTATGTGCCGTGGAGCATGTCGCTTCTTGGTTCAAATGGCTGTCTGAAAGAAAAAAACAAATGAGGTGATCATCCTACACAAATAGCCATTGTATTTCCACACGAAACCAGGCACAACCCACTGCGCCATCTTGGTCCACGAAGATTAGTGCAGGCCCACTACCAACGACTTGATCCTCGAGGAAACAATTCGTAGGCCTGTTATGTCAAAAATACTCTTCAAAAAATGCAGAATTCCTGGGAGGAAGGAGTCCCGCCAGCCAGAGGTCTCACGGACGGGGTCGACATTGGTCACGTGATTGAAACGGTCGAGTAGGTATTTTCTCAGAACAAAAGGGATTCAAAATGTTCAAAATCTATTCCCTCCATTTGTTCCGAGCTCGCAGAAATTCCACAGACTTCTCGAAGAAGCAACCATTTTGCCAAAATTGCATGGAATAGGCCTATGATTCAAATGGGGTTGGATTCCAAGAAGGGTAGTAGATGAGCGGTGTTGCTCGTGACTTCAAGCGAGTCGGCCCAATGCCTGGGAGATTTTTAGTGCCCAGATCTAGGCCTACATGTACATGTATGTGGTGGAATCAAATCGCTTCAGCATGCTCAGAAATGTGGGATTTTTGTGGAGGGACTTTGGTAACGACGCAGAAAAGCCGCTGGACCCGGCAGAACGCCAGTTGCCGCCGACTCGACAAACTTCCAACACTTCCAATTTCTTTCAAAACCAAACCTGGTCGATACTTACGGAGAGTAAAGAGAACTTATCAAGAAAAAGGCTGTATGAAGGAGGAAATTAGAAATAGGCCTACCACGAACAAAATATACTAACCGAATTCACCAGGTCTTTCGAACACCGTGAAGGATAGTTTCCACGTCTGGACTCGGCGAGGTTCACCTTGCGTGTGGCGCGCAGAGCTCCGAAATTGATTCACGAGGACACATTCGTCCGTTTCACGCACAGCCAATCACAGCGAACCTTTCATTTCGGTAATAAAATGACAATGGATGTACGGGGCTCACTCACGGCGGCCCTTGCTACGTCAAATCCGTGTGGCCAATCACTGCGAAGCCAAGCATTGCTGGATTGAAATGACGGCGACAGGTTGAGGTTGATTGCGTGTGCAGTTGATCGCGTGTTGTCGATTATGGGGTCAAATTGGTTTTATCGGTGATTTGAATGGGGTGGAATTCAAAAAGGGGTGCGGTCAGAGTTCCACGTCAGCAACTCTTAGTTAATCACATTAAGTTCAAGGTTAATTTGAAGGATTATTTGGAGGAAGCTTGTCTTTGCTATTGTTAACAGGAAATCGAAACGCAGGTGGCCTGATGACGGCTCTATTTTTTGAGTTATTTTTGGAAAGGCTTAATTTAGTTGGCGGCCCCTGACAAATTGTTGATCATACACAAACAAATTTAAATCTGAAACTTCCACCAAAATGCATTGTGGGAAGGAAGAGGGAGGCAGGAACGCTTCGGGATCCGTGTGGAAGACAATCTGTCAATTGAACCCACTCCCACTGCATAAGAAGAACAAATCATATTTTCCCCATCGTGGGTTCCATAAAAGCAAGCTTCTTCCGAAATCTAAAACAAAAAGTGCAAGAGAAGTGGACCGACAGAGAAATTAGCAGCTTCGCTATCTGGTCGCGGTGCGCGGCGTCAAGATACATGGACGACGGGAGAGACCGATTATTCACATTAAAAAATCCATTTATTAAAATGCAATTGAAAACATGACAGTCGGAGTGTGTCGTCACGGGTCACGAACATACATTGACGATTAATATGCCTTCGGGTCATATGCTGATTTCAAGTAACACAGCGACGCGACATCCCACCCTGCGTATAGCATCCACTCCAGAAGTGTCGTTGATACCTTCGTTTACGTAACATGCGGTTAAGAAACCAGCATCTCTGCCTGTGACGAAGGTTGACACCAATACTACAAGAGGACACAAGCCCGTCACCCTTCTCTCTCCCCGAGTGGTTTTCTAAATCCCCTCATGACGAAATTCTCAGTGATTATCCCACTGGTCCCAGCTTATCATGGACACCTGAATCGAAAAATCCATAGCAACTATAGTTCCAAAGACAAGGGACCTGGTACTAACTGTCCTTCTTCGGCGTGATCGGGGAGTTGCTCGTCCGAACATCCTGTTCGATCCCGTAGCGACAGTTGCAGACACCATGGGTATCAAAGTAAAGCCGTTTGGTCGTCAAATCCCTTTGAAAGCCAACCTCCTCAGAAAGAATCTGGCCGAGGTCGCTGATCGTAAATGTAGCTAGATGGGTGTTCTCTTTGCGGATATTGACGTAAATCTCTCCGCAGAAGTAGCTCCGTATCCGAAACCTTCCGTCGTACTCGTCATCCCTGACGACTAACTCCACCGTGGTGCAAGTGCGCGGTGGGACGTTCACGGTCGTGTTCAATGTCCACACAACCTCCTATTCCTTAGTCGTCTGCACGCTTTTTTCGAAGCATATTTCGCTAGAAATTCCAAGGCTTGCTTCCAGTGCAGGCGGCGCAATCTTTACCTCAAAGCTCCCGCCGTATCGAAAGCCATCCGTGATAGTCAGCGCGATGCTTGATCGCGTCCGCCTCTCAGTTGAGATATCGTAATGCAGTTCCCCGTCCGTCGTGTTGTTGTAGTTTGATTTGAACAAAACGGAATATCGGGGTGAGCACGTCCCAAGACCGCTCTTTTCTTGTTCATAAATCGCCTTTTCGTGCTCTATTATGAGCCGAGAGTTATCGACCTCGACCGAAAGCTTGTCCCATGGAAGTTTTCCAAATTTCTTCTCCAGCGCTTTTTGGTATTTCCTCTCGTAAAAACTGCGCGCGTACCTGATGACCAAGTCTTTGATGTCGACGACGCCGCCTTCCTGCATCCCGGAGCTCTGAAGAATGGAGAAAAAATGGGGAAAGTTAGTAATATGGAAAATCTGTGACAAAAATGCTACACTACTGAAAAACCTTGACTGTGTTTCTTGGAGGACTTCACGATTTCGACAACTCTCCAACGTGACCACCCCGCTAAAGTCATTGTAACGTTACAAAATCTCACCACTGGAGAGATTTTGTAACGTTACAAAGTTTCTCATTGCTGAAAAATAATGTTACAAAATCTCACCACTGGAGAAATTTTGTAACGTTACAAAATCTCTCATTGCTGAAAAATAATGTTACAAAATCTCACCACTGGAGAGATTTTGTAACGTTACAAAGTCTCTCATTGTAACGTTACAAAATCTCACCACTGGAGAGATTTTGTAACGTTACAAAATCTCTCATTGCTGAAAAATAATGTCACAAAATCTCACCACTGGAGAGATTTTGTAACGTTACAAAATCTCTCATTGCTGAAAAATAATGTTACAAAATCTCACCACTGGAGAGATTTTGTAACGTTATACAAAGTCTCTCATTGCTGAAAAATGTTACAAAATCTCACCACTGGAGAGATTTTGTAACGTAACGTAATGCGGGTAGCTGATCGATGGCTTGTTCAAAGTATTGCCATGGCTAGATCCGTACCCAGTTAACTTTGTGGTTTAGAAACATTCTACATGGTGTCCCAGAAAAAACGCAACAGTTAGGAAAATCGTGATCGTGGAGAAACCAAATATCACGAATCGCGGAACTGACGCAGGCTGGCATGACGTTACGTCGTCTTTTTCTGCAAAAGCTGTGGTCAAAAGAATTTCCGGAAGTGACGGGAAAGTTTTTCATGTACAGGAAGCCATTCTCTATCATTCTAGATAGTTTGGCAAATTTCATACCAAAACCCCCACGGGACACTTATTTCGCCCATTTCACACCTGACTGGAGTAACGAGTTAAAAAACAGAGCCTGGCACATGGCGGCCATCTTGAAATCCAACATGGCGTCCATCTGACATAAATTTTGGGGTTCCATGTTGTTCCCGGATATCCAAAACATGGGTAAAGATACTTTATTTTCAGTGCTATGAGCAATAGGACCTGAGAAATTGCCGAAAAAATGGCTATTTTGGCGGCCATGTTTAAAACCAATATGGCGGCCACCAGGGAGCGCGAATTTTTAGGTCGATTTCTTTTCATGATCCTTAGGTATCAAATTACCCATGTGGGGAGTTTCATGCTTTCTTGAAGAAGTGAAAGATTCTGGCGAAAATCAACCCTTAACCGCTCTACTACTAGCACAACCATCTAAAGACGTTCCCATGGGTAATCGTGTTACCCGCGTTCCACTGTTTTTACAAATAATACAAGAATTCGCTGGCACGATCTGCGATTCAGGAACAAGAATTTGAAAAGATGAGAAAGAAGTTATTTGGATGAAAATCCCACGACAGAGAAGGTGAGACCAAAGATCGAGACCTACTATATGTGAGAAGTGAGATGGAGTACTTCACACTCCCACTATGTACGTACTTGCAAATCCATCAAAAATTCAATGTCACGACCCAACCACTCTACTCTGGACCTTCACCGAGATGTAAAACGCTTTCTCGTGAGATCAGGATGAAAACGAGTGCATCGCCTAAAATTCATCGGAGATCGTTTTACCGCACTCAGGCGGTCTCTTTTCGTTTTCCGAGTGAGTAGATATTACACCGGTCTTTCCTCTGGAAAACCGCGTTGTACTTGATAACAAAATTAAGAAAATCGTGTGGAGTCTGAGTCGGGACCGACCTAACTGAGGACACCAAAGACCACGGAGAAGTCCCACAAGTGACAAAGTTACCCTCCTGTGATGAATTGATTTGTGCGTGATGCGTGCAACATCGATTATGACAAATATTTCACAGATGATGGACGCTGAGGTATTCTTCCCTAAATATAGCAACCACCCACACATAGAAGTTGGGTGTTTTATCTCCCTCTCAGGGGTCAGACCTCTCATTGTGCAGCCAATCAAAATCGACAGCTGGTGGAACTGCCTTCGGGTTGAGGCATCAAGACAAATACCTCAAAATCTCAAAATTAGTTGGATTTAGCAGATGGCCTGTTCTGTTCTGTACCACAGTATCTTCTCACCACTTGTTCAACTTCACATTTTAGGAATGGAACTACGTGTACATTCAGACACCATCTGTCGAAATTCCAGAGCAAAATTTAGCAACTGGAAAATGATCGGTTGACCTTAAAATGATCCCATGGAATTCGCAGATTTTCCACATTATAAAAGGGTCCTATACCTTTCTAAGAGAGGGGCGGTTTAGTTCGGTTTGATCGCCCTGGAGTGTAGCCTGCTTCACCGTTCCCCCACCATGAGGTATTTAGTGGTTCTTCATGCTCGCTCCTCCGTCCCCACCGCATAAATTTGGCGAAGGAAGCGAGCGCCAAGAACCTCCGATTGCTCAGGACGGTTCTCCCAGTACCTGCTCTCGTTTGCTAATGCAACATTAATCTCATCGGTGTTGAAGGTTTCATTAAACAGTTTCACGTATGTTTCATATCGATCTAATGTTCTCACCTGCCTAGGATGTTTTTGTAGACAGGAAGCATTATTTGTTTGTGGCTTGGATTGATAGAATTCATGCCCGCAGGTTTTACAATCCGGACCAGCCAGTATCGATCTGAGTTTTTATACATGTATTTTGTTTGTGGTTTATGGCGGGCTGCTGAGCACATGTTTCAGAAGTTGCGGTGGTGTTAGTATATTTGTTCAGCTTAATATTATAACTGCGGAAAGTAACGGAACATAATTCATACTCTGAACAAAATGTATAATCTAATAGGGAGTATAAACCATTAGTTGCGTTCAGGTGTAAAAGCACCAGTCTTAAGAAATGCAAGTCAGAATAGAAGTTAGAAAGTGTCATGTCAGGTTTTAATCCAACGGTGATAGTTTTTTTTACTACTTCCCGCCAGTAAATAATTGCTTCTCCGACTCCGCGCCCGTCACTGCTCTTGTCTGCATTACCCATTACGCGATTGGCAATTTCGGAGTTTGGGCTCCCGAGGCACATTAAGTACTCGATCTCCTTTCCATTTTTTGTATTATAACACGAAAAAGGTTTTGTACGTTGGCACTTTGCGTTGCATTGAAAGTCTGGCTGAAGCAATCAAAGAAGATGATTCTTCGCGCTTCCTTATGATGTTGACGTCCGGAGAGACTTGCGTCACCATCAATATAATGAATCCTCGGGCTTCTATCGATTGTCCACACCCGAGATTAGACCGTCTGCCCCTCACAATGTGGCCAATCGTTCCCTTTTCCCTTGATCCCATCTCTATCTCCATCTCATCCGACTTTCGCCAACTTTCTGTAAGGTTCTCATCAGACTTTTGTATGTCTGACTATACTTTGATTATTGGAAGTTTCGGGCGACCCAAATGAGTTCCAATTTGTTGCAGAACTAGCTGATTGGTACATCAGAGTAGCAGAAGCCACTGCCCCTTTAAAGCTGCAGTTATGTTTGAACAGACTGTTCAGCGCAGCTGCCCGATGGATTGAACAGCTGTTTACGGAAGCTTTTTACCAGGAGAACGCTTACATGCTTCATAACGAGACTAACCCTCTGGCTAATAATACAATGTTGGACTATTCTGAGTCTAAGTAGCAGCCGGCGCGTGGCTCCTCTACTACGAATGCTGCGTTTCGCTTTCACTAAGAGATGCTTAGATGTTCTCTTTCGCTCGATCTGCTGCATCATGCGAAATGGTTACATAACCCTGCATCATTTTGCGACTGGCGTTGACAAAAGCCTCTCACTTCAGAGTACTAGGCATCACTTGATGTCAAAGCGACCTGCCTCTCTGTCCTCATTTATTGTTGTCTCAAACTACCCATGACAACAATGACAATGCAACACCATGGACCACCTGCGTATCGTCCGTTCCGACTACCTCGTTTATTGACATTCTCTTATCTCATATGTAATCCGCCGAACGAATCGATATTAACAACATGACGAATAGGTTAATCTATTCAGAATACACTCTCCGTGTTTCGTCACGATATAAGTGGCTTATTTAGTACAAATTTATGGCGTAAATATTGAGTATAGGAAAGTAGCGATGTAGTCACGTCTGCGAGTACAGAGGAATATTTGCAACTAGTTCCCCAAGTCTATGTTCTTTTTGGGACATCCTGTACGAGTACTGCAGACGCGCTGAAATGACCAACACGTTTGTGCGAGAAGTGGACGAGACGCTATAAAGTGGATTACGACAAATTGGGGAACAATAGAAATGCCTAACAATATCATGATATCAAGATGTTATCGTTAGCGTTCGGACAAATGGGAAAATAACGACTTTTTATCACATATTTTCAACTTAAACGAGACGCGCAATAACATTTGACATGCGATGGATCAATTATCACAATTTACTTTGATACTCTTTACGTTTAAGTGGTCTACATCTGCTCTCTTGGGTCTTATCAGGGGGTGCGCAACTTTGCGAGGTGGCCGGAGCAATTTCTTCCTCTGTGTGGTCACGCAAAGAGGGTTGCTGTTATTGGTGTTACTGTCCCTAATCGACCGCTCTATATTAGTGTGGCAGAAATGGTAGTCTTTCGCAACAGTGGTTCGGGTATTATAGTACTGCCCTCGTGACGGATTAGTGAATTATGTAACATGATATCGACATGTTAGATCGTCGCTACCATTACCTCCAGCACCCTTCCAAAGCTTTGTATCGTATTTTACCTCTACGTTTAGTATTTCTTGAACCCCCATTTCGTTCACTATTCAGTGCACACGCCTACTACCCTCCTTTGATGTTTGAGATGACTTCAGTGTATGTATCCACAGTGCTTTGTAATACATACATGTACCAGCAAAAATTAACTAGCTAGCGTCGTTCGCGTATGAATTTTTGATCCAAATCTAGTGCGTTTTCCCCAACACCACATGCAAGTATACACCGACACATTGGTAAACATGGCTGCCATTTCTTGTAGCCCTTAATAATTTATGCGATAAACGTTTACTCATAGATTCTACTCTCTTTGTTTTCCTCTTTTTATTGACGATGGTATACCTCAGAATAAAGCCACCTGCTTGCGTTCTAGATAGTTTGAGGAAAACGAACACAAGGAATAAGGATTTCGTCCCTTATGACGACCAGAAACGGCCATGAAAATTGCTTTACGTTGTTTGCGACTAATGGCGACCAACAAGCAACAAGAACAGCCCAGTACCAGTGATGATGCCATTATTCATCATTCTATGATCCCTGTTTTGTGATTTTATCACGGAGAGATCAATAGTCGAAGATGTATTACCGATTGCCTGTCACTTTAATGCGAAAAATGCAGAACGATTGGAAGATTCATGTCACAACTGTTTGCAGAATCTAATGTATACAATGCTAGTGTTGCATTAGAAGCAAAATGGAATTGACCTAGCTGAGCTGTGAATAAGTTAGTGTACACATTGTATATGTTTTACATCCGCTCTGAACATCATTGAGTAATTTCCCCGTTAAATGAAGTGGGTCAAATTTCCTCTAATTTGATGCTCTATCTTATACAAATGACATCACTCATCATCATGTCTGACAATATGTATGTCAATTGATCGGAAGCTTCATGAACTATGATAAACATACATGTATTTTCTTGCTAGACGCAGGTCAGTTCACCAGACTGTTTGACTTTCCAATAATGGTGCAAAAATGACTCAATTTCAGAATACTGATATAAATACAGTCAAATCTATTAATTTCATGGAGAAAGATATTTTTGCCAAAAGAAATGTTGTAGATTTGTGCCGGTAGTTTACGATTGCGATGTCTGTCAGACAGACATAGATGCGAAGTCTCTTTTTGTTTGAACAGACCTCATTTTGTGGGAAAGATTTCCAAATTAGTCTGATAACATTTTTTTCTTCAGAACTACCTGTTATCATTGCATTAAGGGTTCAGGATAGGCAAGAGGGAAGAATGGAATGTGTTGTGAGTTGGTAACTTACCTTGGTAATCATTTGTATCCAAATTATCAAACGCTTGTAATACAATCGCTTCTGAGCTTATCCCTTCCACTGTTCACAAATTGTGAAGCTACTGCTTCATTCTAATGTCACACGCAGTATTAAGTGCTCCTCAACTAAGGCAGAGAACATACAAATATCAGTCTTCCATGCCTTCTGCATAAATCAGGATGTACACGTGACAATTATCAGCCAATCAAGTGGATGTGCTTTTGGCGCAGAAGCATGACGTCATGTTCTCTCCTTGGTGGGAGTACCAAATGGGTGTGGTGATGGTTTTGTCTGAGAAGAAACTGGGTTTGATATGCGGTAAGGCTTCTCCAGAATTAGTCTTGGGCATTCAAAGGGGAGGCATACCAGTACTTGGTTATTCTAGAAAAACTATGAATCCTACTTGGCAATTTTTATGTGCAAACCTGGAGACTTTAGGATTTAAATTACATTTCACCGTCATGTATACACAATGTCTTAACCAGTAGCATTTTTGAGAAAATAAATAAACTAAATAAAAAACAAATAAATAAAATAATAAGAAATAAAAAAAATAAACGAATATATAAATAGATATTGATTAGAAATAATAAATATAAAAGTAAATACAAAAGTAAAAAAATAAATAAATAAAATAAAACAAATAACTAAAATAAATCAAATAATAAAATAAATAGCATGAATGAAATAAATAAAAAAATTAACACAATAATAAATAAAATAAAATAAACGAAAATACGATAAAATAAAATATAAAATAGAAGTAATAAAATATAAAAGTAGAAAAATAAAGTATATAAATTATTTAAAATATAAATAAAATATAAAATATATAAAATTAACGAAATAAAATTAATAAATGAAACAAATGATAAATACAAAGAAAATGAATAAAATAAATAAATAAATAAAAAGTATTAAAATATATTAATAAATAAAATAAAAAAATAATAAAATTAATAATGGAAATAAACAAATAAAATCCAAAGGTAAAAGCCAAAGGGAAAAGGCCAAACAGGTAAAGCCAAACAGAAAGTCAAAGAGGAAAAGCCAAACAGGATAAAGCCAAAGAGGAAAAGCCAAAAGGATAAAGCCAAAGAGGAAAGGCCAAACAGGGAAAGCCAAACAGAAAAGCCAAAGAGGAAAAGCCAAACAGGATAAAGCCAAAGAGGAAAAGCCAAAAAGATAAAGCCAAAGAGGAAAGGCCAAACAGGGAAAGCCAAACAGAAAAGCCAAAGAGGAAAAGCCAAACAGACAAAGCCAAAGAGGAAAAGCCAAAAGGATAAAGCCAAATAGGAAAGGCCAAAGAGGAAAAGCCAAACAGGATAAAGCGAAACTTGAAAAAGCCAAAAGGAAGATAGCCCAAAACAAAACCAGCCAAAAACAAAACCAACCAAAAGCACAAGCCAAAGGCATAAACAAAACACGGGAGGTGCGTCAAGACCACCCAACAATGCGCCGAGCGTTCTGTAATATATCCATTTGAAACTTGAACAGTTATTTGGTCCAGGTCACGGGCATGCATAATTAATTAGCTGCAGTTTCATTTACTCAGTTTGCGTATACATTACGTCGTGTTCGTTGAAATATTATGAAAAACGCCTCTTTTCGGCATTTTCTGCCCTTTTCGTTAGCTTGATCGAAACGGGCAAAAGACATACCGGTACCTGAAACAACTTTTTTAGCTCTACACGGCGCCGACATTTGATTTTAGATACATGTCATTTAACCCTCTAAAATTCATCTTCTTTTTCTTTGCGCGCCCACTTGACACGCGTTCACCTCAGTTCCATGCAATGACGCTGTGTGTCTCTCTACACTGAGCCGACAGTTTTTCGTTATTTTGAACCCTTTTCGTCCAATGTATCGAAATCGCCAAAAGACATCTCTGTAACAATTTTTTTAGCTCTACATGATGACGGAATTAAAGTTAAGATAGGATGCGTTTAATCCATAATTTAACCATGTGATTTGCCGTTTATACATAGATATGGGCGGTTATGTCCGCAAAAAATCAGCGCACATTTCTAACTCAGAGACACTGGGACTGGGTTGGCGACACCTTGTTGAAGATCAACTGTTTGGTCCGAGGACCCGATACAAGCTTTCGACACTTACCGGCAGGCCCTAATGTGTCTTCGTCAATGTGAAGACACACCGGTATTCCCTAATGTGTCTTCATCAGTGTGAAGACACTTACCGATAGGCCCTAATGTGTCTTCATCAGTGTGAAGACAGTGTCAAAAGCTTTTATCGGGTCCTCGCACCAAACAGTTGATCTTCAACAATTGATCATTTTTTCATGAAGTGGCATCTTTGATTGGTGTAGTGCTTGGAGGAATTCCTCCAAGATTAGTGTCTGTGAATTTCAAAGAGAATATCTCAATGTCTTCTTGGATTGTTTCCAAGGTCTTCATTTTTAATATACCCTTCTGAACCACAGTCGAACTATCAGTTCTGAGACTTGCAAGTTATCATTTGTTTGAGCCACAGACCCACACTGGAACCTCCCATAGGCTATACCGTTAAGTGGACACCTCTGCCTCAAGGACACCAACCTTCAATCCAATCTGTCCATTTCTATTGATTTCTGACCACTGTAACCAGGGCATCTGTCAATTAAGGACATTTGTAACTGTATGAAATATTTCACTCACAACTGGCAAAACCAGGACACACTGATTGAAATAAGGAGAAACCTTACTCTATCAACTAGGATCTCACAATACTGGAGATAACAATCAGTTTGTACAATGTCAACAAGATATGAAACAAGAAAACAACATAATTCCATAAGCTTTCATCTTTAAATATATTTTAGTTCTGGTATTAGCACTTCTTTAATATTGTCAGAGACAGAACATACGTAGCATGTACACCATGCTGCTGATAACAGTTAGTGATCAGGGACTTTTAGGAATCTATCCTGACCATTTGGCACCTGACAATAAATACATGTAGCATTAAGGCTCCTTAATTAGGAGAAAAACCCTCACGGGGCCAAGACAGTCCAATTTATTTCTTCTGGTATAAGAAATCAGTTGCGGCAATGAATCCAGCCTCAAATTCATCATCCGAGAAGCGCTTCACAGATTCTCGAGCCGTTGTACGAATCTCCAAACATTCCTCTTCGGACATGTTGAAAACTGTTTCCATGGCAGTGGCATATGATTCCTCATCACTCGCTAAAAAGCCAGTCTTTCTTCCATTGTATTCAATAACAATGTCAAGTTTCGGCCCGCCAGAGTTGTGTGCTAAGATAACTGTGCCAGCAGCCATGCACTCCACCACACCTGAAAGAGAAAATACTGGCATTAATGTTGATTGTTAACTCC
>NMRB01000646.1:73698-84342 GCA_002633025.1 Notospermus geniculatus
TGTTTTTATCGGGCCCGCCACCCTCGCCGAAAAAGTTGCGCGATCAGCGGTCACGTGACCCAAATCCGGCCAGAGTTCGTCATGAGATTTTTATGTTAATGAGGGCCGTGCGTATCGGCTAAAATAGCTTATGTATACAGATTATTTGAAAAGAGTGCTGAAAAAATGCCTCTTTTGTTTGTTAGGAACTGTCGAATTACAGCTCCGAATTTCTCATCGAGTCTCAAACAGCAATCAAAGATGGTGGCAAGAGCTGCAGAAAATCAGAAAACGCGATCAGATTATCACGCAAAATCGATAATTTGACCCGATTTCTTGTTGTTTTCAATCTTTATTGTGTTATCAGGTTAAGTGAGTTCATCAGGTACCCTTTTTCTTAGGCCATGTAAAAGATTTTATCGAGATTGCACTGCTGATTGATTGCACTGCAAAAAGTGTTGTTTGTTTATGATGTTATGTACCGGTAGGCCTAGGCCTAATTGTTAGGCCTAGGTAGGCCTACCCTTGGAGGAATTGTCAGTATAATTCCTCCAAGGCCTACCCAAGGCATGTTAGGCCTTGATATTGGCATTGATGTCAGGCATTCATATTGAATCTCAGGCCATGGGGAAGGGCACACAAGGTCTTCATGTTAGTAATGTAAGCTCTGAACTCTTTTGCGTCACCACCATCCACCAAAAGTCGTCTGACCTAGTCTTTGTGCACTTGTCTTTATCATGTTTATCACGTCATAAATTATATTGTACATGTAGGCCTGAAGGAGATATCATGTGCATTAAATACTCCACTTATCACTATCAGTGAGTTGGTTTGAAAAGTACAAAAATACAAAGTTCGAAGGAGGAATGATATCTCAAATTTTGATGTCGTCATGAGCAAATCATCTGTCTTAGGCAGGAATTTCATGTACGTGTATACTGTAAAGCTTGGTAAAAAATCAGGAATCCTCAACAGAAAGTCGGTTGGTCCTGTGCTGTATGAATCTCTTGTCAATGACTTTTATCTACAGTAAATCCAGTAGTTTGATGAGTCAGTCAGTTCACCAACCAGGAAGATTTGTTTGAGTGTAAATTCATCGATAAGGTCAAGTATGGCAGCAAAATTAAATTGGTTGAAAAAATAATATCAATATCATTGTCTGGTGAACTATTCTTATTCTAACCTTCATCTATCCTACATCTACATGTAGTCACGCTGTACAGTAGATTAATTTGTAGTGGTAAATGGAATGGCTTTTATCAGGATTTAGTCAACAGTTTGTAACTACATTTTGTGAAAGAGTCGCCTCATTCAGTTATTCAACGTCTTATTCACTACACACAATGATTCAGCTGGAGCTTTGAAATTACAATAGGATACATGTAAATATGGAATATGTAGGCCTATATTGCAGCATGAGTCATCTTTTCCTGAATTCAACATACATTGTATGTGACTTCTTAAAACATCTCATCTTGAATGGATACCAGATATTTCTTTTCCATTGACGCATCCATTGACGCATTTCTGTTTGTGGCTACAGTATTTCTAAATATGGAGTACACCATTCAACAGACAGTCATCTTTTCCTGAGTTCAACTCCTTAGCATAGCATTATATCCTGATTGACTGAGTGGATATCATGACCAGATACTTCTTTTCGATGGACACGGTTTTGTTTCTCTACACAAACATGACAAATGCTTGACTGCAGTAATTTCACCAGAAATTAATATTGCGTTAGTGTCTGTCATTTTTCTTGAAGACTGTATGATTGATTACATTCATGAAAATGTTTCTTTTCAGATCCTTTGTTTGCTGACAATTAGGTGAAAGTGAAACCATGGCATCTTTGGCAACTGTGATAGATATTGAAGGGATGACGTGCCAGTCATGCGTGAAAAATATTGAGGGAAACATTGGGAGCGTCCCAGGAATACATTCTGTCAAGGTAAATCTTCGTTATGTCATCAAAAGCCAGCTAATTTAGAGCCATCAGACCTTACTTAACAGTACTGAAAATAACTTATCAGATCATCGCTGATTCGATACAAAGCATTTAGACAAATCTTAGAAAAGGGGACTGATTTTAGCCTTATACATGTAATTTTTGCACACTTACAAAGTTTGTATGGTGTAAAGCTGTGCTCAGATGATATGGATAGGACTTTTGTTACCAGGTCCTATCATCAAGTACCAGGTAATATGAATAAAATCAAAAATCAATGATTTCTATGAATGAGTTGCCCACATCCAACATGAAATACACATTCATTACTTTCAACCAGCTGCCTCAAATTGACTCCCGTAATGTGACAATTACATGTACTACATTAGTATTCCACAAGCGCAGTGATTATTTCTTCTGGTAGGAGGCAGCAGTGGTTTGCAATTATTGATCCATTTGTGATATCAGTGGCCTATGTGACTGTCATCAGGTAACCCGAGTACAGACTATCATCTGTTTTTCTGACCCTTGAGGGATAAACTCTGTTACAATGCTTCGATCACCTTCGTTTTCTTGTTGTTATTGAACATACTAAATGATAACTTTGCTATTTTGTTCATTCTCTATGAAGGAGGCTTTGTGTATCATTAGGAGTCAGGATTGGAAGGAAGGTGTACACTCTTCCTTATCATTCATCTTTTCTTTTCCTCTTTGTGGGAAACCTGGGAAAATGAGATCTGATTGATCCTTCTTGATGTTGGATGTTACCCTTTTACCCTCTGTTGACTATTTTGCCATGGCGATGTGCTTCGGCATCTAGGTTGGTATGTTAATGTTTGCCTTGGTTGCTGGATCTCGTCCAATCTACATGTGTATTCTGTTCTAATTCCACATCCCTATTAAGAGGTGCAATTCACCTTGGCCTAACCAATGTGGTGTTGTGCATCCGTACATGTTTGTCATGTGTGCTTCTCAGACCCTGAAACATGAAGAAACAGGTCATACATTGTATTTCCTGCATTGTATTTGAATGAATGTAGGTCCAATGAGTTGATCTTGTCATCGCTTAAAAGGAATGAGGAATGTAAATATCAGATGCTCAAGCAGGCCTCAATACTGCATGTAGGCCAAATTTGCTAATACTTCATTGTTGGACCAAGTTTTAGAGTAAAATTCTCTCCTATTGAGCTCTGTGCTTTATCATGACTATTGTCACGGCCTTGCTGATAATGATGTAGATAGGACATGTAAGAGTGTGTGCTTTTGTGAGAACCGTGTTGTTCCATAACCAATGCAGGTGTTTCAGTTCTCAAACAGGCGTAGACTGTTGACTACATCACGAACTTGATGATGATGAGGCTTATTCAGTCCTCACTCCAGATGATGAATGGTACTTTACTCTAGGCCAACCTCTGCAAATTACACATGGACTAGTCTGCAGCCTAGTTTTGTAAAGGTCAAACTAATTTCAATTCTTGGGATGTTGCCGGTTTCCAGCCTAAACTGCCTGATTCAGTGATAGTGTGTGTTTAGACAAAATTTGGATTGGAAACTGTACTGTGAAATAGCCAGTGTTTTCTTCACAGTCACAGTATGTTTGGAATGAAATCTCATAAAAATGGATACCAACGGCTCCCATACATGTCAGAGGCTTGTCACTGCCAGGATGTCAGGGTGAGTTCAGAGATTTCCAGTCAGATGAATGTGTGATTCGATTGTATCCTATTCCCTGGGACCCTGGGTGATCAATTTCTAACTCTTTTAGTTTTAGGTTCTGCTGGCGGTTGTTCTTCCTTCAAAAATGCCCGATTGGAAACAAACTCCCTGAAGGGTTATTACAAAGACTGACATGTAACTAACCATAATGTCTGTATCCTCTCTTCCCAGGTCAATCTCGACAAGAAAGAAGGGGCCATTAACTTCGATCCAACACGCCATACGCCAGCAAGCATTGCTAACAGAATTGATGATATGGGATTTCCTGCTAAGGTCAAGGAGAAGGGCCAAGGGTCGCCTGAGGATCGAACTGTTATCAACATCGTAGGAATGACATGCCAGTCTTGTGTGAAAAATATCGAAGGAAACATTTCAGGTAAGAAGGGTGTCAAACAGATCAACGTTTCCCTTGAGAAAAAGCTGGCGGATGTTCTGTACAACCCTGATTTGACTACTCCTCAGAACATCTGTGATGAAATAGACGATATGGGTTTCGAGGCGGCGCTTAATGCCACTGCACGAGTTTTGGTGGAGGGCATGACGTGCCAGTCCTGCGTTCGAAATATCGAAGGGAATATATCATCAAAACCTGGCGTGGTGTCGATCAAGGTGTCACTGGAAAACAAAGATGCTGTGATTGAATACAATCCATTGGAAACATCTCCAGATAAACTACGAGATATGATTGACGATATGGGTTTCGATGCTGCGTTACCGAGTGGAACATCAGTTCCACAGTCTGTCGCCAGTGTGTGTTCTTGTACTGTCAGTATCATGGGTATGACGTGCAACTCGTGTGTGAAAAACATCGAAGGGAATATTTCTGGGGTTAGTGGCGTGAAGAGGATTTCTGTGTCACTTGAAAAGGCACAAGGTGTGGTGGATTATGACCCTAGTGTGATAACAGCGGAGGACATTGCTGAAAAGATAGACGATATGGGATTTGAATGTAAGTTGATCGATGCAGGGTTACAGAAAAAGGGGTCTAATGAGAGTGAAACTGTGATAAGCATATCAGGGATGACGTGTAACTCTTGTGTTAAGAGTATAGNCCGGTGTGAAAGGAATTCAGGTCCACCGGGAATCGAAATCCGTCGGACTTCGATCCCCAGGAATGGTGGCCCTTCGGGCCACCATTCCTAGGGAATCCTTGTCCTCATGGGACCAAGATTCCCAGAGTCATATTATAAGATAGGACCTTTATTTCTACCGGACTAGCATTTCTTTCACAGCAGTGGAAGAAACACTTGTCCTACCAAAAACAGGTCCTAAATAATGGAACGATCTATTAATATATGGTCATGGAACACAAAAGAGTAACTGACAGTAGCGCGAAAAATCTCGCTTCTGGCAGCTCGCCTCGTTAGCGCATTGGTAAGGCATGGGATTAGTAATCTGGAGGTTGCGGGTTCGAATCTCGGCAGGCGCTATCCTAGGGCTACAAGCCCTAGGACTAGCATTCCCAGGAGTTAGAGTCCTACGAGACTTGCATTCCCCGGCCTTATATTCCTTTCACACCGGGACCTGTGGTTTAATAGGCAAACGTTAGCCGAATAAGCTATCGAGAGAGCTGGCAGCATTGACGGTTTCATTGGCCCATGATGACTGGTGGTCTATTGTTTGCTTGACGGCTGAAGTAATGTCGATGAGGACGTAAATGAACGTACGACACTGAACAAAAATATGACGCAGATCGGCGCTGTTCACTTGCTCATTTCTCTGAAATTGTGAACTTAACCTGCGATAAGTTTGGGCCATTGTGTTTGAGACAAATGTTAACAGTTGACCCATGCTATCGATGAGCACAAAAGCTGACGATATTGGCTGCTACATTTTGATTGCCAAACTGCCGTCTCAGTTGAAGCGAGAAACAAAGTGGCTGCCTAAACAGCAGACCGCGTTTTACTCGCCGCGAATAAAGTAATAGCCCTACGCGCCAAATAGAGACCCCGTTGCAGGATAACCTCGAAATCTGCGTTATACACAGGCAAAATGACGTACATACGGCGAACGTACAGCAATTTTATATCCGCCGTATGTACAATGGATCATCCTGTGGACGTCCGGTGTACATATGGCTTACGTACGGAAAAATGTCCGCCGAATATATGCCGTACGTATGGCATACGTACATCATACGCCACATATCCCGCGTACATACGACGACGTACATACAAATTGAATCTAGCTACTTTTATATACCGGTACGGTATATATACGCAACCAGGACTGGCGGACGTATGCCGTATATACGCCATACGTCCGCCAGATGTACGTCAATTTCCCTGTGTAGGATTCCACGTCAACGTCAACTTCAGCCATTTCACTAACTCATAACAAAAAGACAAACTTGTTTAGTATTATAAAAAGTAATATACAATCGCCATCATATCCCAACATCTTCTACAAAATTTGTCGTTCAGAAACGGATATACCTCTAAAATACACCTAAAAACCACCTAAAAAAAATTGCACAGCACTTCTGCTCAGAAATTCTCACAGAAATAAAACAACCACACTACTACATGCCGAATTTCAAACATATTGCTCTTGCAACAGAAGCGATACAGCTCAAAGTATTGCCAGACATACACAGACCAAGCCCGGCAGTGTTGAAAATAAGGAAAGGGTGACCTTGTGAACCAATATTTTATTTACCCAACCAGCCAGAGCGAATTGGATCATTTCACTGTACAAAACTACCACTGACAGACTTCCGTGCTGCTTTGGCGAACAGAATTCGAACGTAATCGTCTCACTCAATTAACATCGGGTGTTATTTTTTTCTCGGAGCTAGATTTTTACTCGCCGATTCCTCCTGCACGTTACATGTACTTGCATGAGTGGAAGATGCAACGTCTAGCAACGAATGACTATCTTAATGTGAACGAGAAACTACCCATTGGACATAGTGATTCTACACTGTAGACGATACCAGCTTCTGATGAAGCCAGCAGCTATAACAACGGCAAAACGTGCAAACAGATACGTTGCCTCTTTGGAATTTCTAAGAGATCATAAATAAACATGACCGGAAGATAAATAACTCTTCAGAACAGCTTCAATAACTCGTGGATGTAATAAAAGGCAGGTCATCTTCGCGCCGGTAAAAATGTTCTGGAATCGTTGTGTCGTGATTTTACCACTTCTGTTGTGTATTCAAGTCATCGGAATGAACGCCGAGAAAGGTAACGTTGAAAATCTACTTCCTTTGTTTTACAACATCAGATTTGGTGCACAGTGTGTTGTACGTCCGCTTTTAGCAGTGGATGGTGTTGCTGAGGAATTGAGATAACCAGCAACTTAATGATTCCTTTCTCTGCAGTAACAATGCCGTCAGCAGAGATGAGGATTCTACGGATGCTAAGGTCATTGCCAAATCACGATAGAATGGTCCGGCCTGTTAAGAACAGCTCCATGCCCGTTACTGTCTACATAACATTTTTTCCTACGAGTTTAGTAGAACTTGTAAGTATTGTACAGAACGGATTTGCATATTAAGTTTTAAAGCCCAACTTTATTGAATTACATGTACATGTATACGGTATATTCAAGTGTTAGGAGAATGCAGGTAGGCCTAAAAGTCTCATAGCCTCCTGAAGATCTACTTTAGCCAGCAGATTATGCGTTTAGAAAAATCTTCGTTATTTCTGGCTTAGCTGGTCGCAAACAAAGCATTTTCTCTTCTGCATTGTCGCTTTTATGAGATTGGAGATTTTTGAACAATTTTCTTCCTTTCAAGGATGATGAGCACCAAAAAATATCGCTTGCAGCCTACTTTAACCAGGTAAGAGTTGAACATACAGCGACCACTATGCCTTGTTCCTTTCCAACGAAGATCAGGCCCGGATCAAATGTGGGGGGAGGGCGTAGACCCCTCCCGTCTGTCCGATAATTAAGTGTGTCAAATTGAAAGCCAATTATTTGATTACAAAGGTGAACGATTAGGTGTTGATTAAATCGTACGTTTCCCACGTGTAGCAAGCGATTTGCGCGTAAAAAATCCAGCAGAGCCGACGTCATAACGTTTTCAAATTTTAATCGTGAATGTAAAATGTAAGCGTCCAAAACCTCCCTATTTCTCCTTCTTTACCTTTGGTAATTCGAAATGTTCCCTTTTTCAGTATTGGTATGATGAGTACCTTAAGTGGAATACCAGCGATTACGACGGCCAGGATGAAATCATTGTCACTAATAGGCTGATCTGGGTTCCAGACACAATTTATACTGACAGGTGGGTGGTCAGTGTCGCCAATGGCTATTTTACCCACAATTCTTAAAAATAATGTAAAAATTTTGCTGCCATGCAAAAACGTCACAGTGTACATTTTTCTGGTCAGTATTCAGCATTATTTACGGTTTTGACCTTTCAGCCTCGGCGGCGTGAATGACGATTCCTACAAGATCGGCGACATCAACATTGTTCTACAGCACGACGGTCTGGCTACGTGGTATTCGAGCCGTGTGTTCACCCGGGCATGTAATTTAGACATCAAGTACTTTCCGTTCGACACCCAGAAATGTCCACTACAATTTGAGAGTCGGAGTCATCATCGTCGGTTCATACGCCTGGCTGTTGGGAGTACGTCACATGGCGGAGTCAATATTCCAACAATGAAATTCCTGATGAATTCTGGAGATGGACAATGGTATTTCACCCAAGCCACATCAGAGATTCTCCCAGCCCCGCGCTTTCCCCGTTATCAGTTTACTCTGACTATGAAGAGGAAACCTTCCTATTTCATGTTAAATATCATGGGACCATGTATCCTTATTTCCCTAATGATTCCCGTTATGTTTTATCTGCCCGCTGATTCTGGCGAGAGGGTCTCAATGGGCGTGACGATCCTGTTAGCGTTCTCCGTGTTCCAAATGGTTGTCGCTGAAAACCTGCCAAAGACCAGTGACACCACGCCAATCATAGGTAAGATTTGAAAGGTAAATTCTGTTTCTCATGTATCCAACATTCCACCAAAGAAGTACGATGTCTGTATCCCCTTGCCATAGGCTGGTTCACATTTCCCGACCCCACTCTTGAAAAACGAAGCAAAAAGGCCTTTCCAACAAAGATCGGTGGCCTACTATAGTACGTTTGAGTCATCTGGAGCTCGATGGGCGTATGTCAATCAAACCCTTAGTAACCCAGACCACAATGAACTTAGGGTTCACTTTAAACGGTCCAACGCACATTGTTTTCTAACCAGCTGACCTTGGTTTGAAATTGAACATACAACTAGACCTTGATTGAAATTGAACACAGGCACAGGCATGGGATTGGCTGGAAGTGTCCTGTCAATAAAACGCATGTCAATAGCCAGACTTCACCAACAATACCAAGGTCTGCCTGACAACCGAAGGTCCGCCCATCGAGCTCCAGATGACTCAAACGTACTATAGTTCTCCCTCTTGACGTCGTGGCCATTCTTTGTCCAAGCATGATATATTAAACAATACCAAACATTTCCTCTCAGCTGATAATAGGGAGGTTTCGCAAGCGCCCGGTTATGCCTAGGTCACATATCCACTCCGGGGCCCGTACGGCGAGTAAAAACAGACATTTTGGCCAATTTCAGCCAATTTCGTACGGTGCCCTGACCACACACACCGTAGACATGAAATTCGTAATGGACCCGTACGGTCTCTGAAATCCACGGCAAGCCGCCGGTGGGGAAAATCGTAGGGGGTCCAGTGGATATGTGACCTAGGCATTAGGCCCTACGACGACGTTTATCTATTGTGTGGGTATACCTCCGTCCCTCCTATTTTACGTACGCCTGCGATCATGTGAGGAGAACTGTTAGACCGCCGTCATTTTTGGAAAGGCCTATAACTTACATAGGTCTGGGTGCACATCCAGTAGCCAATTCATTTGTGTACATTGTAGGCGATCATCCACAGAAAATAGGCCTCTAAATCCTAAGCTCTGTCGTCAAATTTGGACTGAAAACCTTCATGGAGCAGTCTTCCCAACTTCGGTTCTGATAATAAAGACTTATTTTTCAGTGATATTCATCATGGTGTTAATGGGAACGTCAGCGGCATCAGTCTTTTCAACAGTGGTCGTGGTACATATGCACCTTCGCGGGGGCGCCACCATGCCAAGATGGCTGCGTTGTCTCCTGCATATCTTGGAAAAGATCACGTGCATGTCGAAGAAGGGCAAATCCAAGCCGCGCGAGTCAGATTCTGAAAGCATTATATTCGACAAACTCGTACAAAGTACGTGTACAACCAAGCTGCAGGAAGAAAATCCACAGTTTAACAACAAACTCAACAAATCTGCGGGAAATTTTGATGTCGGCGTCACTGGTAATGTAGGTCAAGGTCACCAATGCAAGGTTGCGGAAACTTACCTTAAGGAGATCCTGCAAGCAATAAAAGAATATTTTAAATTCAAAATGGCGGCTGCGAAAACCGAGATTGTTCGAGAAGAGTGGATTGAAGCAACGAGAGTATTGGATCGGTTTTTTCTGATGTTGTTTGTCTTCGTGATGTTTATTGCAACAGTGGCAATTGCGGCCCAGTTTATTTTGGAGGATTAGCTCCTGTCACAACATTTATCATAGAGACTTGATTTTCAGTGACATTCCCACTGTGGTCGTGTATATGCACCTGCGAAAGGGTGCCAGCATGACAATTTGGATCCGTTTTCTCTTCACGTAGCTTTAGCACTAGACTGGGTGCCGCTGTATTTGGCAGCGATGGTCCATTGTACTGTGGCTGAGAGCAATCGTTAGCAAAAAGCCTGTAATGAGAGGAAAACCGGTTATTGGGTTTCGGGAATGATGTAGTCAATTATAAACGATGTCATTTAGTGCAAAAGCCGCGCAACATCAATATTTCGAGGGTGTTGCAGGCAGAGTGTCTGCCAGCCAAAAGGTAGCAATCACTAACCATTTCCAATGAAGTAGGACAAGCCACCAGTCATCAGGAACCAATGCGGTAGGGAGAATTTAGAAAGCAATCGATAACTACACTGCTAAAAATGTAAAATTGCAACC
>NMRB01000646.1:94953-114512 GCA_002633025.1 Notospermus geniculatus
CTATCACTTGGACGCTTCATCATCCGACGAGACCCTAAACTGGTTCAAATCATTTTTTTTCATGCACGTCCTGGCTGGGGATCGAACCTACATACTGACCCTGTTACGATTGAAAATCAAGCGTGTCAGACCACTCGACCATCGAGAACTGTCGAAGTCATGCTTTAATAAACTTGCCTGGAAGGTTATGAAACCCGTGTTGACAGGCGCAATATTTAGTACAAAATACTATGAAGTCCCTTTCACCGACCAGGCCAATGGGTGGTATTTATAAAAGCTAGCAAATGCTTTTCCTTCATGTTTTGTAGTACATTTACACTGGGCCTCACTGTGCAAATCTTAAGGAAAAGCATTTGCTAACTTTTATAAATACGAGCCAATATGTTCATATAGGCCTGAGGCCCTAAACATGGTGCTTGCTCTTGACTGGCGTTTCCCGCACGACTCATTTTTGCAACAATACTTTCACCATAGAACATCAAAAATCGGGCGTCAAATTCCCTCAGGGGAACTTATTTTTAATCATCTATATGTGCGTAAAATGCATTCATCTCATTTTGAGTTCGCTTTACTTATAATTCCAAAGGGGAACTCATTGAGTCGTCTAACATATAAATCTACAACATATACTAGTATTACAAAGGTGCAAGCGCTCTCTGGCTTCCTGGGATCACCATCTGTGAAAACATATTAGTCCTGTAAAAAGACAGGAATTCCTGTAAAATGACAGGAAATGCAGTACATCAACAGTCAGCCCGTAAAATTATTGTTAAAATTAAGAAACTGCCGTTAAACTACAGAAACTCCGTCATTTTACAAAAGTACTTGTGAATATATCACGAAACCCGTTATTCAACAGAAANTCAAACGAAAAAAGTTAACTTTACGAACGCTTTTTTCCGAAAATGTCATATGTAATATATACATGTACATGTAATCTGGGGAATTCGCAGTAGGAAAAGTAACGTTGTCGCAAGAGTTAACGTTTATCGTTTGATTTCTTAAATTCCCTATTGTTCGAATTATTGATTGCGAAGGAAATTAAAATAGGCTTTCTCTGTTCATCAATTATTGACCAAAAAACGAAACAAAATTATCTTAGTAACACAAGAAACAGTCGTGGCAAAGTAATGGAAAGAATACTGAGATACATTGCATTGATACAGCACAAGGAGAAGAACGACAAAGATGAAAGTCCCGTGCTGGGGATCGATCTACCTAAACCTGGAAAGTAAGAAATCAGCGATCAGAACAACGCCTTAATAGCCCACTCAGCCACGGGGCCAGCTGGCAGCCAATCGTAAGTTTCCTTCCAATGACGCGACTCATAGGCCTACATAGATCACCACTGAAGGGGGGGGGGGGCATTGATAATCAATTTTCTTGGAAACGGAGTTGATTTTAGCTGCCCCAGGGGGGCAATAAAAAACGGGACTTAGTCTATTTTTCATTGCCCCCCGGGCAATGAAAAACAGAAATTTGTGATTATGAATGCCCGGTCGGGCAATAAGATGGGGAGGCATTCTGAGTCATTACACCGGTTCTGTTGGGGGTTCAATGCATAAATCCGCATGTAGGCCTTCATTGAGCGCATTCAGAAAATTGTATGAAAAGTTTGATGGTGTACAGCGCGTATTATTCGCATCAGAGATTTCCTGGACACGTCGTGTTGGCAGATCATGGAGATCTGAAATAAAATCTCGTAATAAACATTTTCTTAGTTCAACAATATTGCTGGAATTCAGTTAGTATTGTGTTTCAAAACCGCAAACTCGCCTGAAGAAGGTCTGGGCCTACTGGTGTGACGCCCAGGCCAAAAACCATATAGCACACATTGGACACGTTCCGCTGATCTCCATTTGACATTGCCGTTCCCCCTATTGTTAACACTCCCCCTACCTTTGGGTGGACTTAGAAAAGGGGCTGTTCATTCTCATCTTAGGGATTGTCAAATCAGGCTGTTCGTGATCACCCTGACCTAAAAATATAATGTTGGGTCATTTCAATAGCCCCCCGGGCAATGAAAAACAGAAATTTGTGATTATGAATGCCCGGTCGGGCAATAAGATGGGGAGGCATTCTGAGTCATTACACCTGTACTTGCATGAAGGGAAGATGCAACGTCTTAGCGACGAGTGATTAGGGAGTTTTCGCAAAATCCCCCGAAACGCCAACGCGAACGCCAAACTCATTGTTCTGCGTTCGCGTTGGCGTTTCGGGGGATTTGCGAAAACTCCCTATTATCTTCCTGTGAACGAGAAATTATCCATTGGACATAGTGAACATTGTAGATAGATGACACTAGCATCTGATGAAGCCACGTAGCTATAACGGCAAAAGGTGCAAACAAATACGTGGCCTCTCTGAAGTTTCTGATGAGAGATCATAAAACATTGCAGGAAGATAAAGAACTCTTCGGAACATCTTCAATAACTCGTGGATATAAAAGGCAGGTCATCTTCGCGCCGGTAAACATGTTCTGGAAACGTTGCGTCGTGATTTTACCACTTCTGCTGTGTATTCAAGTCATCGGAATGAACGCCCAGAAAGGTAACGTTGAAAATCTACTTCCTTGTTTCACAACATCAGCTTTTGGTGAGAGTGTCTTGTACATGTGCAATACATGTACATGCACGTCCATAGCGGTGGATGGTGTTGCTTGAGTGGTCAACTCAGATGGCCACAACTATGTACATGTAATTATTTCCATGCAGATCGAATGAATTCAAAGATTTGTTTTCAAACGTTTCTTAATATTTTGCAACTTCATTTCACATACCAGCAAGGTGCTTCTTCATTCGATATATGTAGCTCTGTGTATACGCTGTCAGTTAAATTATTATTTCTAGTCGATATTCATTCCTCGTTACGTGGTACATATTACACCACAGTCGCAGTCGTATGGTCACAAGTGTCTGGCTTGCCGGGGTCCAGCTCCGCCTGTTGGTGATGGTCGGCATTGCTGACCGACCACACAGGAAGCTGTTGATGTTTTCGAATCAAAGTCATGACACTGACGCTTTTGATATGATAATATTGGAGAAGCTAGATCCCATCTGCGATTTTGGTGTTTAAATTACATGTATACATATACATGTATCTACATGTACATGTATTGTTGGTCACTTCTAGGCCTACATGTACATTTTTATATAACACCCGTACATTACTAGAGTCTAAATAGGATTTCTGTTCTCTGCAGCAACACTGTCAGCAGAGACGAGACTTCTACGGATGCTGAGGTCACTGCCAAATCACGATAGAATGTCCCGCCCTGTCAAGAACAGCGCCATGCCTGTTGTCGTCTATTTAGTATTTGTTCCTACGAGTTTAGTAAAACTGGTAAGTATTCTTACGCATTTCGTTTTCAGAAATTGCAGAGTGGAGATTTCAACAATTTTCTTCTTTTTTAGGATGAGGAGCACCAGAGAATATCGCTTGCAGCCTACTTTAACCAGGTGAGAGTTCAAACATTCCGCGACAACCATTACAGACCTTTCCAACAAAGATGGCGGTCTAACAGTTCTCGCCATATGACGTCAGAAGCTTAATGCCATTCACTGGTCGCTGGCAAGCTATTAAGCTGGTCAAGCGGACCATGCACAAAAGTTTAGATAAAATAATTGTCTAAGAGGATGCGTTGGTAGTGTATGTCATGCTTGGACAATGAGTGGCCACGATGTCATGTCGGAGAACTAGTAGGCCACAATCTTTGTTGGAACACAGGTGCCTGGAGGACGGTCAGTGAGTATATTATAGGGGCCGTTTTACTGAAAACACCCGTTTTACGGACAACGTGGCGCCGAGCTACGAAGTAGCTACTTCGTAGCTCGGCGCCACGTTATCCGTAAAACGGGTGTTGTCAGTAAAACGGCCCCTATATACTCACTGACCGTCCTCCAGGCACCTGTGGTTGGAAAGAATGTGTAAGAATGTGTACTCTTTACTCGACCAGAAATTTCATCATTTTCTACACCCTGTGTCTGCCAATGTATCATCACAGCACAGGACGCCAGAAACGTGTTTTTGTTCTTTTCCACAATATTTTTCCATCTTTACAATAGGGCGGTTTAGAAATCAAACGATAAACGTAAATGTTTACGACAACGTTATTTTCGTACCGAAAATGTAATATAAAATATGGTGAATGTGTAGTATGAAAAAAAACGTTGTCGTAAAGTTTACGTTTATCGTTTGATTTCTAAACCTCCCTATTCAATACATGTTCCCTTTTTTCAGTATTGGTATGACGAATACCTTAAATGGAATACCAGTGATTATGACGGGCAGGAGAAGGTCATTGTTCCTAACAGGTTGATGTGGATTCCAGACACAATGTATTCTGACAGGTGGGTGGTCAGCATCACCAATGGCCATTTTACCCACAAGTTGTAAAAACAAAGTCACAGATTTTGCTGGAATGAAGCCTTGCGTACATCACACTTGCGACTAGAACTGGTGATGTACACGCTGCGCGCACATCGCAAATTCAGCAACTCAGTAAAACTAGGAGGATCCAATCAATCGTCATGTCCTGACCGCGTAGGTCGCACTTGCTACTGGCAGCAACTCGGGCGTTGGAACTCGATGAGACTCAGGGACCTTATTCACAAAGTCCCCGTATTACTTTGTATCTCTGCAGAAATGTTAAATTGGCAGTACAGTGTACAATATCTACATGACTGTACTTTGTATCTCTGCAGAATTATTCTAATTCTTTACGATGTTCACCTTCTAGCCTCGGCGGCGTGAATGATGTTTCTTACAAAATTGGCGACATCAACATTGTTCTACACCACACCGGTCGAGCCATGTGGCATTCGAGCCGTGTGTTCACCAGGGCATGTAATTTACACATGACTTACTTCCCATTCGACACCCAGAGATGTCAACTACAATTTGAGAGTCGGAGTCATGACCGTCATTTGATACGTCTGGCTGTTGGAAGTGCACCAGAAGCCGGAGCCAATGTTTTTATGAAATTACTGATGAATTCTGGAGATGGACAATGGTTTTTCACCAAAGGCACAGCGGAGATTCTCCCAGACCCGGTCTGGTCCTATTATCGGTTTACTGTGACTATGAAGAGGAAACCTTCCTATTTCATGCTAAATATCATGGGACCATGTATCCTTATTTCTCTGATGATTCCCGTTATGTTTTATCTGCCTGCTGAATCTGGCGAGAGGGTCTCAATGGGTGTGACGATCCTGCTAGCGTTCTCTGTGTTCCAAATGGTTGTCGCTGAAAACCTGCCAAAGACCAGTGACACCACGCCAATCATAGGTAAGATTTGAAAGACAAATTCTGTTTCTCCTGTATCCACCATTCCAGCAAGGCTGTTTCTCAGCCCACTCTTCAAAAACGAAGCCTAGACCTTTCCAACAAAGATTGGTGGCCAATTCCCACATGACGTCGTGGCCATTCATTGTCCGTGCATCATATAATACAACCAAACCCCTCCTCTGGCACACTTATTTTACGTAATTATGGTCCCTAGATTGTCAATGTAGGGACCATCTTGATATCACTGGGTAGGTAGGAAATTTTTATTTCTTTATCTACAATGTATCTATCTTCTTCCACACTCAATTGGCACACGATTCCAAGAAAACTACTCAACGACCTCAAAATCAAGCAGTACCATCGAGTAGTTAATATTTGTATCCAGGTCTGAAATATTTGCTAGTTTCAAAAAACGACTTTATTAGTGAATTTGAAGAGGTTTTTATTCTGAACTGATGAACTTCGATATTTCCCTTGGTTTGTTTGTTTTTCGTTTGGTTCAGGCACGAATGATGGATCCGTATCCGTCTCCACCACTTTGCTCTTCCTCTGGTCTCTGAAGGCAGGCCTCTGCCCCTCCCCTCCCCTCCCTGACTGCTGTGCCACAGAGTCACACCCCTCCTTGCCCTTTCTTCATTCAATTTCCATTTTCTGATGTAGACACCATCAAATTTGCTGTCACGCAAATTTCACAGTTCTCGTCTTTTCTTCCCATGGCTCCCTTGACCAGCCTAGCGTAACAGCCATCATTAAATGGTACATGTACATGTATTAAGCTTCTGAGGTCATATGGTCAGAACTGTCAGACCGCCATCTTTGTTGGAAAGGTCTATAACTTACACACGTCTGCGTGCAGATGTAGCCAATTCTTTTGTGTATAATGGCGATCATCCACAAAAAATAGGTCTCTGAATCCGTAAGCTCTCTCGTAAAAATTGTACTGAAAACCTTCACGCACAAAATTCTGACCAACTTCGATTCTGACAATAGAAACTTCTTTTTTAGTGATATTCATCATGGTGTTAATGGGAACGTCAGCGGCATCAATCTTTTCGACAGTGCTCGTGGTACATATGCACCTTCGAGGGGGCGCCACCATGCCAAGATGGCTGCGTTGTCTCCTGCATATCTTGAAAACGATCACATGCATGTCCAAAAAGGGCAAATCCAAGCCCAGCGAGTCAGATTCTGAAAGCATTATATTCGACAAACTCGTACAAAGTACAACCAAGCTGCAGGAAGGAAACCCACAGTTTAATGACAAAGTCAACAAACCAGAGGGAAATTTTGATGTCGGCGTCACTGTTGGTAATGTAGGTCAAGGTCACCAATGCAAGGCGGAAACTTACCTTAAGGAACTCTTGCAAGCAATTAAAGAATATTTTGAATTCAAAATGGCGGCTGCGAAAACCGAGATTGCTCGAGAAGAGTGGATTCAAGCAACGAGAGTATTGGATCGGTTTTTTCTGCTGTTGTTTGTCTTCGTGATGTTTATTGCAACAGTGGCAATTGTGGCCCAGTTTATTTTGGAGGATTAGCTCCTGTCACAACATTTATCATAGAGACTTGATTTTCAGTGACATTCCCACTGTGGTCGTGTACATGCACCTGCGAAAGGGTGCCAGCATGACAATTTGGATCCGTTTTCTCTTCACGTAGCTTTAGCACTAGACTGGGTACCGCTGTATTTTGCAGCGATGGTCCATTGTACTGTGGCTGAGAGCAATCGTTAGCAAAAAGCCTGTAATGAGAGGAAAACCGGTTATTGGCTTTCGGGAATGATGTAGTCAATTATAAAGGATGTCATTTAGTGCAAAAGTCACGCAACATTAATATTTCGAGGGTGTTGCAGGCAGAGTGCCTGCCAGCCAAAAGGTAGCAATCACTAACCATTTCCAATGAAGTAGGACAAGCCACCAGTCATCAGGAACCAATAAAGTAGGAAAAGGCACCAGTCATCAGGAACCAATGAAGTAGGACAAGGCACCAGTCATCAGGAACCAATGAAGTAGGACAAGGAACCAGTCATCAGGAACTAATAAGTAGGACAAGGCACCAGTCATCAGAAACTAGTGAAGTACATGTGTAGGACAAGACCCCATCCTTTGAGGACCACGAGTAGCTAAGATCTCGTCCAAATTTCCGATGCTTTTGCGTTGGCTTCGACTCATCTGATGGAAAAGTTATATTATGGAATCCCAAGCCGGCATAAAAAGATGAAGTCTAAATTTTCTGATGATTGGCGACTTGTCCTTCTTGGTAAATGTTGTTCCTACCTTCTGGCAGCCACCCGGCCTCTGACACCATAGACTAGTGACATGCCGCTTGCTAAGCGGACGTGATAACCACTGGGCTTGACGCTACGGTGAATAGAAACAACGAAAGGCAAACGTTGCATATTTAGCACTAGCAAGTCCCCGTGGCAATCGGCGATTGTGAGTTTGGCCGCGGTTGGAATGCACGGCACGGCTGGAATTGGTGCACCCAACGTGGTGCGGTAGGGAGAACTTAGAAAGCAGTCGATAACAACATTGCTAAAAATGTAAAAATGCCACCACAAGGAAGTTCTCTTCGCAAATTAAACCACCCCTTGCATCGAGATATAGTATCCTTTATTAGCATGCAGAATATGAGGCAAAACAAGCTTCTAGTGTGACTTATTCGCCCCCGTTCCGTACCTAATTGCGGTTCAAACGAGCGAAAGAGGATATGAAAATTTGATGAGTATTCGATGGTCGATTCAGTTGCTAAGTAAATATGAACTGCATGAACACTTGGAAGCCTAAAAATTAATGTCTTTTCGCATTTCTGCATTATTTAGTGAAGTCTCTCAAACGAGAGCTGAAAAATCGCAGACTCAGCTAGGTCCTGTAATAACAAACGTGACTTCTTTGACGACGTGTGCTAATTGAGCTTCCTCTGGTCGATCAAGTCGATTTGTTAGTAAAGCTAACTGATTATATTTTATTTACTGAACAAGCCAGAACGAAATAGATTGGCTGAAGGATTATAGGCAACCGTGGTTTCACTGTACAAACTGCCATCGACAGACTTCCGTGCTGCATTGGCAAACGGAATTCGAACGTAATCGTCTCACTCAATTAGCATCCGGTGCTTTTTTCTTTCTCGGAGATAGATTTTTACTCGCCGATTCCTCGTGCACGTCACATGTACATTGTACTACTTGCATGAAGGGAAGATGCAACGTCTTACCGACGAGTGATTAGGGAGTTTTCGCAAAATCCCCCGAAACGCCAACGCGAACGCCAAACTCATTGTTCTGCGTTCGCGTTGGCGTTTCGGGGGCTTTGCGAAAACTCCCTATTATCTTCCTGTGAACGAGAAATTATCCATTGGACATAGTGAACACTGTAGATAGATGACACTAGCATCTGATGAAGCCACGTAGCTATAACGGCAAAAGGTGCAAACAAATACGTGGCCTCTCTGAAATTTCTGAGAGATCATAAAACATTGCAGGAAGATAAAGAGCTCATTCGGAACAGTGGATGTAAAAGGCAGGTCATCTTCGCGCCGGTAAACATGTTCTGGAATCGTTGCGTCGTGATTTTACCACTTCTGCTGTGTATTCAAGTCATCGGAATGAACGCCGAAAAAGGTAACGTTCAAAATCTACTTCCTTGTTTCACAACATCAGCTTTTGGTGAGAGTGTCTTGTACATGTGCAATACATGTACATGCACGTCCATAGCGGTGGATGGTGTTGCTTGAGTGATCAACTCAGATGGCCACAACTATGTACACTCATGGCCAAAAGTAAATGGACAGCAGTTTATCTTGAATATCTCCAAACCAATGGGGTGGAGAAAATTGAATCTGACATATGTAGTGGTAAATTGTCCTGGCTATCTAATGGTATCAGTGTCGAAAACATCCGCTGAAAACCGCATTTGACAGAAGGAATTTTGTAAAGGTATGTTTTTGGCTACTTTTTTATTTGCATGATTTCATTCAAAATTTTTATATCACTGTGTTCTACTCATCGACGCCTTTCATAAAATATCCTGAAATTTCAAATATTCCGTGTAGAAATGTGATTTTGGGGCACTTTTATCCAAATATTTTTGGCCACGCATGCAACACCTTTGACATAGGCCTCTGCACTATTGTGAGTTGTGGTGGTGAATGAAAAGTAAGTATTGTCATTTCTCGTTAACAATGAATAAAGAAACCCAGTTGTGGCTGAAGGTCGCGTTTGTCATGCAGGGTCAATTTCCATAACAGGCTGCGTCAATTCAGTGGATTCCTGGTAGTTGACAAATTCACAGCCTGTTGGCACCCCGTCAATCCCACAAACTATTCAATGGCCATTGATTTTTATCTACCGGCATGACCATTGGGTTCAAGGGGCTCTGTCAAAGGTGTTGCAAGCATGGGCAACATAATTTTGATAAAAGTGCCCCAAAATCACATTTCTATACGGAATATTTGAAATTTCAGGATATATTATGAAAGGCCTCGATGAGTAGAACACAGTGATATAAAAATTTTGAATGAAATCATGCAAATAAAAAAGTAGCAAAAAACATACCTTTACAAAATTCCTTCTGTCAAATGCGGTTTTCAGCGGATTTTTTCGACGCTGATACCATTAGATAGACAGGAAAATTTACTACTACATATGTCGGATTCAATTTTCTCCACCCCATTGGTTTGGAGATATTCAAGATAAACTGCTGTCCATTTACCTTTGGCCATGAGTGTACATGTAATTATTTCCATGCAGATCGAATGAATTCAAAGATTTGTTTTCAAACGTTTCTTAACATTTTGCAACTTCATTTCACATACCAGCAAGGTGCTTCTTCATTCGATATATGTCTAATGTAGCTCTGTGTATACGCTGTCAGCTAAATTATTATTTCTAGTCGATATTCATTCCTCGTTACGTGGTACACATGCCTCGGCATACACCACAGTCGCAGTCGTATGGTCACAAGTGTCTGGCTTGCCGGGGCCAGCTCCGCCTGTTGGTGATGGTTGGCATTGCTGACCACACAGGAAGCTGTTGATGTCTTCGAATCAAAGTCATGACACTGACGCTTTTGATATGATAATATTAGAGAAGCTAGATCCCATCTGCGATTTTGGTGTTTAAACTTACATGTACATGTATCTACATGTAGGCCTACGTACATGTATTGTTGGTCACTTCTAGGCCTACATTTTTATATAACACCCGTATATTACAAGAGTCTAAATAGGATTTCTGTTCTCTGCAGCAACACTGTCAGCAGAGACGAGACTTCTACGGATGCTGAGGTCACTGCCATGTCACGATAGAACGGCCCGGCCTGTAAAGAACAGCTCCATGCCTGTTATCGTCTATTTAGTATTTGTTCCGACGAGTTTAGTAATACTGGTAAGTATTCTGACGCATTTCGCTTTCAGACATTGGAGAGTGGAAATTTCAACAATTTTCTTCTTTTTTAGGATGAGGAGCACCAGAGAATATCGCTTGCAGCCTACTTTAACCAGGTGAGAGTTCAAAGAACATTCCGCGACAACCATTACAGACCTTTCCAACAAAGATGGCGGTCGAACAGTTCTCGCCATATGACGTCAGAAGCTTAATGCCATTCACTGGTCGCTGGCAATTTAAGCTGGTCAAGCGGACCATGGGCGCAGAAGTTTAAGTAAAATAAATGTCTGAGAGGATGCGTTGGTAGTGTACATGTATATCATGTTTGGACAATGAGTGGCCACGACGTCATGTCGGAGAACTAGTAGGCCACCATCTTTGTTGGAAAGAACTATATTGCCAACGTACTCTTTACTCGACCAGAAATTTCATCATTTTCTACACCCTGAGTTTTCCAATGTATCATAAGCACAGGACGCCAGAAACGTGTTTTTGTTCTTTTCGACAATATTTTTCCATCTTTACAATAGGGAGGTTTAGAAATCAAACGATAAACGTAAACTTTACGACAACGTTATTTTCGTACCGAAAATGTAATATAAAATATGGTGATTGTGTAGTATGAAAAATAACGTTGTCGTAAAGTTTACGTTTATCGTTTGATTTCTGAACCTCTCTATTCAATACATGTTCCCTTTTTTCAGTATTGGTATGACGAATACCTTAAATGGAATACCAGCGATTATGACGGGCAGGAGAAGGTCATTGTCACTAACAGGTTGATGTGGATTCCGGACACAATGTATTCTGACAGGTGGGTGGTCAGCATCACCAATGGCTATTTTACCCACAAGTTGTAAAAACAAAGTCACAGATTTTGCTGGAATGAAGCCACTTGCGACCGGAAGCAACTGATCTGATCAGTCGCTGGTGATGTACGCGCTGCGTGCACATCGCAAATTCAGTAACTCAGTAAAACTAGGAGGATCCAATCAGTCGTCATGTCCTGACCGCGTAGATCGCACTTGCGACTGGCAGCAACTCGGGTAACATCCGGGGCGTTGGAATTCGATGAGACTCAGTTTTGTTCAGAAAACTGGCACTGATCAGTCGCAAGCCCGCGTACATTGTAGCGACTGAACGAAACTGGGTACAACTAGTCGCTAGAAAGTTAAACATGTGACGCTGGTGGCGACTGGCAAAATCTCAGACTGGCAGACTGGCAGAGTCGCAAGGGTGTGTACATCGACCATTTCTGGCGACTGATCAGTCACTTCCAGGTCCAGCTAGATCCTCCCAGTCGCCAGGTAGCTCAGTGACGACTAGTTGTCTCCAGTCGCAAGCGCGCTAGGCTTAAAACGGGCAAATTGGAAATCAGTCACTGGTTTCAAGAAACTGTGATTCAGAAATGTCAAATTGGCAGTACAGTGTACAATATCTACATAACTGTACTTTGTATCTATGCAGAAATGTCAAATTGGCAGTACAGTGTACAATATCTACATGTACTTTGTATCTCTGCAGAAATGTCAAATTGGCAGTACAGTGTACAATATCTACATGTACTTTGTATCTCTGCAGAAATGTCAAATTGGCAGTACAGTGTACAATATCTACATGACTGTACTTTGTATCTCTGTAGATTATTCTATTCTTTATGATGTTCACCTTTTAGCCTCAGCGGCGTGAATGATGTTTCTTACAAAATTGGCGACATCAACATTGTTCTACACCACACCGGTCGAGCTACGTGGCATTCGAGCCGTGTGTTCACCCGAGCGTGTAATTTACACATGACGTACTTCCCCTTCGACACCCAGAGATGTCAACTACAATTTGAGAGTCGGAGTCATGAGCGTCATTTGATACGTCTGGCTGTTGGACGTGCGCCAAAAACCGGAGTCAATGTTTTTATGAAATTACTGATGGATTCTGGAGATGGACAATGGTTTTTCACCAAAGCCACAGCGGAGATTCTCCCAGACCCGGACTGGTCCTATTATCGGTTTACGCTGACTATGAAGAGGAAACCTTCCTATTTCATGCTAAATATCATGGGACCATGTATCCTTATTTCTCTAATGATTCCCGTTATGTTTTATCTGCCTGCTGATTCTGGCGAGAGGGTCTCAATGGGTGTGACGATCCTGCTAGCGTTCTCCGTGTTCCAAATGGTTGTCGCTGAAAACCTGCCAAAGACAAGCGACACCACGCCAATCATAGGTAAGATTTAAAAGACAAATATACTGTTTCTCCTGTATCCACCATTCCCCCAAGGAAGTACAATGTCGTTACCCCCTTGCCGTAGGCTGGGTCACATTTCCTGACACCACTTAGCTTATTTTTCAGTGATATTCATCATGGTGTTAATGGGAACGTCAGCGGCATCAATCTTTTCAACAGTGCTCGTGGTACATATGCACCTTCGAGGGGGCGCCACCATGCCAAGATGGCTGCGTTGTCTCCTGCAAATCTTGAAAACGATCACATGCATGTCCAAAAAGGGCAAATCCAAGCCGCGCGAGTCAGATTCTGAAAGCATTATATTTGACAAACTCGTACAAAGTACAACCAAGCTGCAGGAAGGAAACGCACAGTTTAATGACAAAGTCAACAAACCAGAGGGAAATTTTGATGTCGGCGTCACTGTTGGTAATGTAGGTCAAGGTCACCAATGCAAGGCGGAAACTTACCTTAAGGAACTCTTGCAAGCAATTAAAGAATATTTTGAATTCAAAATGGCGGCTGCGAAAACCGAGATTGTTGGAGAAGAGTGGATTGAAGCAACGAGAGTATTGGATCGGTTTTTTCTGATGTTGTTTGTCTTCGTGATGTTTATTGCAACAGTGGCAATTGTAGCCCAGTTTATTTTGGAGTATTAGCTCCTGTCATAATATTGATCATAGAGACTTGATTTTTAGTGACATTCAACATGTACAGTCTTTGACATAAGTTTATCTACACCTAATACCTTGAATGTTTCAAATACTCTAAATACCTCTAAAATACACCTAAAAACCACCTCAAAAAATTGCACAGCACTTCTGCTCAGACATTCTCACAGAAATAAAACAACCACACTACTACATGCCAAATTTCAAACATATTGCTCATGCAACGGCAGAGATACAGCTCAAAATATTGCACCAAGCCAGGCAGTGTTGAAAATAAGGATGACCTTGTGAGCCAATATTTTATTTACCGAACCAGCCAGAGCGAATTAAATTTCACTGTACAAAATTAATACCACTGACAGACTGCCGTGCTACATTGGCGAACAGAATTCTAACGTAATCGTCTCTCAATAACATCGGGTGTTTTTTTTCGGAGCTGGATTTTTACTCGCCGATTCCTCGGGCACGTTACATGTACTTGCATGAGTGGAAGATACAGCGACGATTGGCTCTCCTCCTCTGAACGAGAAAATACACATTGGACAAAGTGATTTTACACTGTAGACGGCACTAGCTTCTGATGAAGCCACGCAGCTATAACAACGGCAAAACGGGCAAACAAATACGTGGCCTCTTTGGAATTTCTAAGAGATCATAAAACATTGCAGGAAGATAAAGAACTCTTCGGAACAGCTTCAATATCTTGTGGATATAAAAGGCAGGTCATCTTCGCGCCGGTAAAAATGTTCTGGAATCGTTGCGTCGTGATTTTGCCACTTCTGCTGTGTATTCAAGTCATCGGAATGAATACAGAGAAAGGTAACGTTAAAAATCTACTTCCTTTGTCTTTTCTGAAGTCTTGTGCAAGAAAGTGCCAGCCTGAAGAAGACCCCGGTTGGGGTCGAAAATTTGCAAAACTCTGGAAGACGACTTCTTGTATTACATGTATATCATTTTGTGTGTCGGTTTTTGTGCCTTACTTTTTGGCTTTGTTTTACAACATCAGCTTTGGTGCACAGTGCACAGAAAAAAAATCGATCTCAGCTCGAGTTAAAATGAGTCTCTAGCCTGCTATTTTGTCCCTAAAATGAGTTTCTTTGCTACTCGAACACAGAAATGAGTACCAGCTTTCTAAGGCTTTACCAGTTTTCTTGCATCGACTGGAGATAACTGCAACAGGAGTCTCATTCTGAAGTGGAGACAAAGTCTACTTATTTTGAGTTTTCTCAGTTCTCCAGTCGATGGGACAGGGCATCAGCTGGAGAAAATTGGAAAGAAACCGAGGGGAACCAAAATCTGCTCATGAGGAGCTCGGTGGTGTGGTGGTTCTGGTGTCCGACTTGCGATCAGACGGTCCTGGGTTCGAAACCCACTGGGTGTGAAACGTTTTTTTTATATATGGCGACATCACGTGTTTTTTGATTCGAGACAACAGACAATCCGGTGGAGACAGCTAAGGATCATTTTAACCAGTTGGAGACAATATCATCTCAAGTGGAGACCCAGTTATGTCTATTCGAGTTGCAAAAGAAACTCATTTTAGGGACAAGAGTTGGAGATTCATTTTATCTCGAGTTGAGATCGTTTTTTCTTTCTGTGTGTGTTGTCCGTTCGCTTTTAACAGTGGATGGTGTTGCTGAGGAATTGAGATACATAACCAGCAACTTAATGATTCCTTTCTCTGCAGTAACACTGCCGTCAGCAGAGACGAGGATTCTACGGATGCTGAGGTCATTGCCTACTCACGATAGAATGGCCCGCCCTGTAAAGAACAGCTCCATGCCTGTTACTGTCTACATAGCATTTTTTCCTACGAGTTTAGTAAAACTTGTAAGTATTGTACAGAACGGATTTGCATTTTGTTTTGAGTCCTGTAAGGTTTAAACAATTTTTTTGAACAATTTTCTTCTTTTCTAGGATGATGAACACGAAAAAATATCGCTTGCAGCCTACTTTAACCAGGTAAGAGTTCAACATACAGCGACCACTATACATGTACATGTAGGCCTACCTTTCCAACAAAGATCAGGCCGGAATCCAGTGTGGGGGAGAGCGTAGCCCCCCCCCCGCCTGTTTTTGGCAGGGCGATGATTTTTGGAGCAAGAACCAGATTAAAAAAATCGTGTATTTTGCTCTCAGATGCCAGGAAACTGCATCTAATGCACTTTAATAAAATGTGTCAAATTCTCCGGGGAAAGGACCCCGAGACCCGCCCCCCCCGTTTGGGCTTCGCGCTTTCGGTGCTCACCACCTCCGTCGAGCTACGCGCCCCACCTTTCTGTCAATCCTGCGTAAAAAAGTCCTGCAGAGCCGACGTCATGACGTTTTCAAATTTTAATCGTAAATGTAAAATGTAAGCTTCCAAAACCTACTTATTTTTTCCTTCTTTACCTTTAGTAATTCGAAATGTTCCCTTTGCAGTATTGGTATGATGAGTACCTTAAGTGGAATACCAGCGATTACGACGGACAGGACGAAATCATTGTCACTAATAGGCTGATGTGGGTTCCAGACACAGTTTATGCTTACAGGTGGGTGGTCAGTGTCGCCAATGGCTATTTTACCCACAAGTCTTAAAAATAAATTTGACAAATTATGCTGCCATGTAAAAAACGGGAAACAACATAGAGCACAAAAAATGACACACAAAATGATAGTAAACATAAGTCGTCTCCGAATTTTGCAAATTTTGTAGTTGAGACCCCAGAAGTGAATCAAAAACGGGAAACTGTGTATATTTTTGTACTCAGTATTCAGCATTCTTTACGGTTCATCTTCCAGCCTCGGCGGCGTGAATGACGATTCTTACAAGTTGGGCGACATCAACATTGTTCTACAACACGACGGTCTGGCTACGTGGTATTCGAGCCATGTGTTCACCCGGGCATGTAATCTAGACATGACGTACTTCCCGTTCGACACCCAGAAATGTCGACTAGAATTTAAGAGTCGGAGTCATAAGCGTCATTTGATACGCCTGGCAGTTGGAACTACATCACTTGACGGAGTCAATATTTCAGCAATGAAATTACTGCTGGATTCTGGAGATGGACAATGGTTTTTCACCCAAGCCACATCAGAGATTCTCCCAGACCCGGACTGGTCGCGTTATCAGTTTACTCTGACTATGAAGAGGAAACCTTCCTATTTCATGCTAAATATCATGGGACCATGTATCCTTATTTCTCTAATGATTCCCGTTATGTTTTATCTGCCTGCTGATTCTGGCGAGAGGGTCTCAATGGGTGTGACGATCCTGCTGGCGTTCTCCGTGTTCCAAATGGTTGTCGCTGAAAACCTGCCAAAGACAAGCGACACCACGCCAATCATAGGTAAGATTTAAAAGACAAATTATCTGTTTCTCTTGTGATCACCATTCCACCAAGGAAGTAAGATGTCGTTACCCCCTTACTTTAGGCTGGTTCACATTTCCTGACCCCAGTCTTGAAAAACGAAGCCAAAAGACCTTTCCAACAAAGATGGTAGTCTACTATACGGTGACCTACTAGGTCTCCCACATGACGAAGTGGCCTCCAAGCATGATATAACAATACCAAACGCTTCCTCCCAAGACAATTTATTTTACGTAGGCCTTCGACCATTCAATGGTAGGTTATGAAGCTTCTGGGATCATCTGTAAAGCAAGTTTCATTGGCGCACGGATCCGGTCCGTTTTCAGTCCGTTTGCCCCTATTTTTGCGGATACGACAACGCAAAAGTCACTATGATCGATTTTTTACGGACCTGAGTCGGGCAAAATCCGTGTGCCAATGAACCCTGCATTAGACGGGCACCATTTTTGGAAAGGTCTATAACTTACATAGGTCTGGCTGCACACGTTAGCTCTCTTGTCAGATTTGGACTGAAAATCTTCATGGAGCAAAGTCTTCCCAACTTCGGTTCTGATCATTGAAACTTCTTTTTTCAGTGATATTCATCATGGTGTTAATGGGAACGTCAGCGGCATCAATCTTTTCAACAGTGGTCGTGGTACATATGCACCTTCGAGGGGGCGCCACCATGCCAAGATGGCTGCGTTGTCTCCTGCATATCTTGAAAACGATCACATGCATGTCCAAAAAAGGCAAATCCAAGCTCAGCGAGTCAGATTCTGAAAGCATTATATTTGACAAACTCGTACAAAGTGCAACCAAGCTGCAGGAAGGAAACCCACAGTTTAATGACAAAGTCAACAAACCTGAGGGAAATTGTGATGTCGGCGTCACTGTTGGTAATGTAGGTCAAGGTCACCAATGCATGGCGGAAACTTACCTTAAGGAACTCTTGCAAGCAATTAAAGAATATTTTGAATTCAAAATTGCGGCTGCGAAAACCGAGATTGTTGGAGAAGAGTGGATTCAAGCAACGAGAGTATTGGATCGGCTTTTTCTGCTGTTGTTTGTCTTCGTGATGTTTATTGCAACAGTGGCAATTGTAGCCCAGTTTATTTTGGAGTATTAGCGCCTGTCATAATATTGATCATAGAGACTTGATGTTCATGTAGATGCATCTTAGCAAAGTCGGTCATTACCACTGTGGTCGGGTTGCGAAAGGGTGTCAGCATGATAAGTTGGATCTGTTATCTCTTCACACCATGGGAAAAAATCATATGCACATACAAAGTGTGGAATCGAGGGATGGCACGCCCCTGTCAGATCCGGGAACTGGAGGAATTGATCTGACATTTCTCTGGTGGGTTTCCAGGAAGGCATCTAATGAAATTCACCGTCACTCCACCAAGATGGATAACGGCAGCCATTTTGAATTTCGTTTCCGGATGGTTACTGGAGAACCGCTGGTGTAAGGCCAGGTTTACATTGAGGTACGGTATACCTTGGAGGAATTATACTGACAGTATTTTTATTACATGTGATTGTTGCAAACAAACTTTCTCAACTCTGTTTAAACAAAATACGAATTGACGGCTCGCTCTCGTGAATGTACGACTCAGCATATATAGTCTTCGTAGATAAATATAAACACATAAATATAGATGATCAATAAAAGTAAATGCCCTATTTCGTGGCATATTTGTCTCTGAACGTCACCGTTTTCCTCTGGATGTTTGAAGTGAGAAACAAAATGGCGGACGTCATCACCATCATCTGAAGTGAAAAGGAGGCTACCGTAATGCGTTTTCCAATAAAATTGTTGACACTAACAACCAAGGCATTTTATAATCATATTTCATATACTATTGTTTGCCAGTCACTTGTGCAATGACAGTATAGCGATAAAGGGATGATTGAACATAACCTGGACTTTCATTGTTAACTGAAGAACCAGGTGCTTTCAACAAGCTTGAATGCCAAAACATCTGAATACATGCACACAATGCATAATTCTTTGGTGATGGTCTCATTGTTTACAAATGGCGGATGTATGGATTAGTAAATATTGGAACTCTAATTTTGGAACTCTAATAAATATGTGCGATCATATCTGGGTATGTAGTGAACACTCTAGTGAGGTAAAGGGTGAAATTGTCGTCTCCTATGGAACAGGGTAACCAGTATCTATAGGGTAACGGCTGCCCGTAAAGGCGCCTCTCCACGTGACAGTTTTCTATCGAAAGTTTGCTGTCAGATAGTCAATTATTGCTGATCAAATATGCAAAATGTCGTCAGTGACATTTTCAGCAAAATTTCTGTTTCACTACCACTACACGTTCGACGTTATTCCGCCATATACAACCCAACTTATGACTTCAGATGTCACTTGTCACTTACGACCTTTTCTTATCATTGGGATGAATTGCTGTGGTAACAATTGTCGTAAAAATATATTGAATTCGTGGTGAGATCCCAGCCACAATCCATTCGAATGTCAAAATATAGCTTTAGCACTAGACTGGGTACCCCTTTATTTGGCAGTGATGGTCCATCGTACTGTGGCTAAGAGCAATCGTTAGCAAAAAAAGCCTATAATGAGAGGAAAACTGGCTATTAGGTTTCTGGAATGATGTAGCAGGGGTGTAGCTAGCTGGGGGGGGGGGG
>NMRB01000646.1:118283-134886 GCA_002633025.1 Notospermus geniculatus
GAAACAAATCACCGTTGGACACTTTCTTTGCTCTTCACGCTCGAATTTGTAACACGGATTTTGATTGGCGCGTCGATTTTCCTTCGCGCCTCGATGATTGGCTGAGGCTGTCACCACCTCAGAAACGGGAAATGTGGTGGATTCGAACCAGGCTAGATGACCGTCAGGACAGATAGACTGGTGAGAACCAGATGAAAACGGCCAACTCGAGCTAAAGGGGTTATTGTCGTCCTGGGTACACATTTCCAACTGACGTACCGGTACATTTCCATCATGGACTATCAGAAATTTATTTTGAGATTGTATAGCCTATGATGTGAATTGGGTAAATGCACAATGTGTTAGGCCCTACTTGATTGGCTTCTTCAGAACAGCCTTCGGCCACAATGATGAATACAATGTATGTGGGCAGCGATGGAATAGATTGCTTGATATTATTTTCTACATAATTTCAAAGGAAAGCTAATATCAGATGTGTCCACCATGAGGAACTGTTCACAAAAATAAAATACAAAATAGAGAGTAGGCCTATGTATGTATTTGAATTTCCCGCGCTTTACTTGACCTCTTTCCCTAGCATGGGCAGCTTCTGACCTCGTAATTAATTTGCAAGTCACAGTTAGGCCTACATGTATGGATGAGTCTGCATTCAGAAATTCAATTGGGTGGATTGAAGGAGTCATACGGCAGAACTAAAGAATGAAACGCTAGGTAGTTTATTCTACACAATGGACGGCTAACTAATGAGACGCAGTGATTTCCCACATCCGAAACTGACCACTCGGCTCATGGGCGGTACGACAGGGCACCAGTCTCTAGTAGACGGGACGGTGCCTTTGATTTGACTGTGTGTGATGACGTCACACACCAGTGATTGAAAACGAAGAAGGGCTAATGCGGCCCACAACCATGAAATTTCCTTTTTCTCTGGGGGCATGCTGCTGGGCGTGATGAGGCAGTGTTTCATGTTTTTGTGTGGATTATAATCGATGCCGACTGCATTTGGAAAACAGTAGCCATAGGCTACATAGCTTATTTGTACCCAATTCTAGCGCAATAGGCTTAGGCCTATCACTATGAACATGGGCTGCTATATGCATGTAGGCCTATATCTTTATATATGGCCGGCCTCGACCTCGTGCATACGTTTTATTTCGGAACACTTCAAAAGAGAACAATAATCATTTTGTCGTCTGTGTCAGAGTATGCTCTCGTCTGTGACTTCCAGAGTTGATCCCCATTGTGATTCCTGTAGGCCTAGCCCTAGTGTCGGCTGAGCGAGTTCTTTGTCACGACGCTTCCTTGCACCACTTATTTGCGACAGCAGCACTTGCATGGCAGCTAGAGTGATCTGAAATGATGTAGAGAGTGATTTTACACTGTAGAATGATTGTTGTTTTGTTAAATTACATACATTGCATCGTTGGGTTATTTTTTGATGAAGATACGACATATAGGCCTAACACTAACAGCAAACATGCCGAATCCAAAATGCGCTACATGCTGTTGAAATGTCATAGCCAGGGCCTCAAAAGCATTTTCACCTTCAAGGCCTGCGACCTGTCGACATGACACCGACAATGAATCGCTGTGCATCGCCCACATATACGAAATAGGCCTACGGTGCACCGTCCGTGCACACGACAAAATAGCTTGTCTCTCTCATCTTCATCTTAATTTTAAATAAACTTTTCCCATCCAACCATGCGCATTTGGTGCGAACGCTGCTGGGATAAAATTTGATATCACCCACTCCCCTTCCTCGAATGCATGTACACGTACAACGCTTTTATCAAACCTTGGCCTACTTCGTGCAGAATATCAGCTGAGCGCCAGGCCCGCGGGCCTCTTGTCACTTATGAAGTCTGTTGCGGAACGAAATTCAACATGGTCGCTGTATGTTTGGTGGTGGTGTTTATTAACTCGGTGACAAAAAAACGGTTTCAGATTCATTTTTCTCCAAATACCTTGTTTACATGTATTATTTGTCGTCAAACGTTTCTCCGAAGCCTACGGATATATTTTGCCCTTGCATGCATTGTACGTTACTCTGAAGCAGCCCACAGCACAAGTTACTACGAAACCTTTTCCCCTGCTATGCCTCGCACTTACTGCTTGACTACATGTAAATATTTGATATCAGAAAGTGATTGTTCCTGCATGTCGTTGTCGGTGAAGTGCAATAATCCCGTCTCCGCTTATAGCTTCCGACAGATGCCGGGACACCATCACCTGAGAAGTTTCCACAACCTCAACTTAAACTAATTTCGGAAATTGTTTAGCCAATGTGGAAACACTATTCTTTCAACTGAGCGAAGCTGTAAGCAGTTGTCAACTCTCAACTTTACTCATACACTTCTCAAATTAGTCACGTTTGAAATAACTTCAGTTTGTTGCAAGTCGATTTTAAAATATCGAAAAGCAGTAAAGGTCATAAGAGCTAGTTTGTCATCGCCAAAAAAATATTCTTCATTTTGAAAGCAATGTGGCTTTTGTGTAGTTAGGAAATTCAACATGTTAGTACCAAAGTCTGAAATGCCATCATAGGAATGACGTATGACAAGTTGGCGAGCAGCAAGATCGGCGTTGTAAATTATTCACAATCCATCCAAATTGCCAACACCGATTGTAAAAAATTGCTTGAAGTTGCCAAATCGTTGTAGTGGCATCAGGGGCCTTGTTCACGAAGCTATGATCGTAACTTTACGGACTGCGTAAACTATAATGAGGAACCGGAGGAACCAATCCATGACGTGGCGCTGATGAACAAGTCAGTCTAAAATATGACGTCGAAAGTGAGGCTAACGTTATTTGCCATTTAATTCTGGAAACTACACCCTACTTCCAGCCGTAATATACCTGAAGTTGTCCATTGAATTTTGAATTTTACACGTTCAACATCAAGTATAGGACTGACTCAATGTACCTGAATGTTTTCAAGCGAAAATTCAAGCGAGAACATGTCGAATTTTATCAATAAAGTTGACTATTTTAGCGTAAAGAACAGATCGAAGAGCAACGTCACTCATTCTGAATGACGCACGACGGAACGACGTGCGACGTCAAAGAGGTTTTCAACGTCGCGGCGCATGCGTTTTTGTGTAAAAACTGAGTTGTTCCCCAGCGCCTCCTTTGGGCACTCCGGTTCCCCATTGCCCATCCACTCTGCCCCATCCACTATCAACCTGACAAAGGTTCCGAGTTGTGAATGGAGTTACAGAGCATCGCCTAATTAGGAGAATAATGATTTTTTTCTATTGAATTCTTGAAGAGAACTGGCTGTATCAGTCAAGATGTCTGAATAGAGAATCAAACGCCGCCATCTTGAATCTGTTGCAGTACTCACATCGGGAATTTATTGCCTACTAAGAGCATATTGGCGCAACTGCAGCTAATAAGCACGGGGATTTCAGACACGGGTCTATTTAGACTCGGTAATTTATAGGTGTAACCGCAAAATCTCCGGGGTAAGCACGGGGATTTATGTAGTGTAAACACTACTAGAATATGATATATAAGGAGTCAAAAGCCAAACCTGAGTGAGACTATGGAGTTGTAGAAATGCCCTGATCACTCTCGTGTCTACCGATTTAATTCTGGCTTGAATTTCTTGATGAAAGAAGTTACTTTCATAAATTTTGCGTCTGGTTGTTGATTCATCTTTCATTTTGTAAAAAGGAAAAAAACAAATTTATACCAGTCCACAGGAAGCCAGATGGCGTGAAACAAACTGAACTGCATGGTCAGCTTGTCGTATGTGTTGTCAGGGGCCGTAGTTAGCTTTTTGGTCCGGGGGGCAAAAGCCTCTGGGGGACAGAAGACCTGTTTGCCGTTTTTTGCCCACAATCTGCATGAAAATCACGTTTTTTGGTTGGCTCTGGGGGGCAACTGCCCCCTGGCTCCCCCCCCCNCCCCCCCCGCTAATACGGCCCTGGTTGTAACTGCATGCATCAAGTGTATTGCTCAACAACTGCGCCCCACGTATTGTAGGCAATATAGGAAGTCCATCCTTCCTTCAAATGATGAAGTGCTTTTAAGCGCTGCTCGAATACTTTTCATGCCCATATATCTGTTAAAAGAATACCTTAAAACAAATATACATGTAAATAAGCTGTACGAACACTAGATTTAGAAGAGCCTTTTTTCTACATGTATATTTCTGCACTATGATAGTTTCTCGAATTACAAAACTATTAATACATGCATAAAAAAGCATGCTTATTCCAGTCATAAATGTTAATTGTTCGACGTGTGCTGGTGGAGCTTCGTCGGGTCGATCAATTCCATTTCATGGGCAAAACGTTACCTGCCGCTGATATGTTACAACCGGGCCAGAACGAATTCGATTGGCTGCAGGATTTTGTTCGTCGGAATATTGGGAAACAGTCATTTTACTAAACAAATTGACAGACTGTCGCTGCGTTGGCAAACGTAATTGGAACGAAATCGTCTCAAAACAGCCGATTCGTATTTTTTACCATATGTAGCAATTTAGTGTTATACATGTACCTTCAACGGTGGACATTCAATGTAATTTCCGAGCGCCGAATGATTGTGAATTTCCCTATGAACGCAAAATCATGGATTACATGTAAGTGACTTTTCTGACTAAAGCTGGATGATATTGACAATTTAGATTTAATTCAATTGGGTTATTCTGAATTTCTTGCGATGGAACTTAGGAATTATCAAACTTCTTAAAGTGAAATGATGAAACAAGTATTTCTATTGTATGACAAGAAGCAGTAAAACGTTGAGACAATTTCAAGAAATTCTGTGAGAGTGGACGCGAAAAGAAGTAGGAGACGAATTCTCGGCGTATAATTGTTGGGACTGGAAGAGAATACCCGAAAGCAGCGAGCAGATGATCTACATACCTCTCTGTAAAAAATGTTCTGGGATCGTGGCGTCGCGCTGTTATTTCTGCAGTGCATTCAGATCATCGGGATGAATGCCGAAAATGGTAATGACATTGAAAATCTGCTTGCTTTGTTTTACATAGAGTACAACATTAGCTTTCGTCCCCGGTGTCTTGTACGTCCGTGCTTGAATGATAAAGTGAGATAGGCCTACACACAACTTTTATGCATGCAAATCGAACAAATTTTATCGATGACTTAATTATTCTCGAAGCATGTTGTTAATTTTTAAGCATTTTATTTACATTCTATTTACATTTACATTTTATTTATTTTTATAGGCTACATGTATTTACATTTTTATTTACATTTTTTACATTTAATTCTTAGGCATTTCATTTACACTTTTATTCACAGTCAACCCAATTTTTCCTTGGACTAAATCAGTCAGTGTATGCCTACAATCACAGACTGTAACAAACTCACAACCAGTTCATCAGACATACACGCATATGTACGTACATGTACAGTACATACATGTATGTAGATGTACATACATATCTGCAACACAACAGCCTCAGCTGCCCTTTTTGTACTTTATGCTTTGTTTTTTTGTTGCCATTTTTTATTCGCTACTTAACATTATCCATTGATAGAGAGGGCCTAGGCAAGGATTTAAGACACTTTTGTTCACCGAATGCTAAAATCGAAATTCTAGGCGAAATTTAGTTGCCCCATTACTGGCCACCTCAAACAAGATGGCCAATGTGAATAATTTATTTTGCCATCGCTGCACCCAGCTCTCATGAATACACTGAAATGCTAATTATTCGATTATATGAGTATGTCATTAGGTAGTTTAATGAAGTGCAACTTCACCTCATCAGCAAGATGGTACTTCATTTGAAACTTGCCACAAGTAGCTCTATGAATGTGCACACGCAAGTCATGACACCAGTCGATTCTCATTCCACGTGGTATACGTGTTGTCACGGCGTAAAACCTATATGGGCCACTTTTACATTTTGACACCTGTAGGCCTACATGTACATGTACATGTACATGTACATGTATGTACATTACTGCATTGTACGTATACACTGCATTCTGACAGACTATGTATGAGGGAGCCTGAATAGGACTACTGGGCAATTCTCCAGAAAAGTAACGGAATTACAACAATCAAAGTACATGTACATGTACATGTAGTCTGCCTTGGAACTGAGCTTTTTTTCTGAAAACTGTTCTGCTCTAAAACATCAGATATTTGCATAGAATGTGGTCATCAAACCCAGCATGAGGAGAAACCGTCTGCAAATGACTGAAATTATTAAGGTAACAGAATTACCTCTGTTGGAGAATTGCCCTTCTATTCTCTGCAATAACACTGTGTGGTAACAAACTGACAAACTGAGTAGGCCTATGAAGCACCCCCATAAACAACTTCCTGGTATTTTCTTCTCTGCAGTAACACTGCCGTCAGCAGAGACGAGGATTCTACGAATGCTGAGGTCATTGCCTACTCACGATAGAACGGCCCGGCCTGTAAAGAACAGCTCCATGCCTGTCATCGTCTACATAAAATTTCTTCCTACGAGTTTGGTACAACTTGTAAGTACATGTATTTCATATATAACACCGACTAAAAACAAAATGTTCCGCATCCCTTTCGTCTGCCAAACAGCTCCCGCCCTTGATTATGGCCTCCACACCTCACGGTGGAGGACATATTGATTTCGTAGGATTTCTTTCTTTCTATGGATCTCTCCAATTTTCAACTTCTGCACGCGGTTTTGCAAATACCACTGAATGGATCTCGCTCAAAGTTCGTCACAAGCAGCAATATGATCTTCGCCGTCGGGGAAAGGCTGGAATTTAACCTACTTGCATTATTAACCGAGTTTGGAGCGATTATTTATGAAATTTGCCTGCGCGGCGCCCTCAAAAATCCAAGAAGTCGTCCCTAGCAACACAGCGTCACTCGCGGCGGCCACGTCCCAGTTTTCGCATTCGGAACTTCCGAAGGCAACTGCTCGGCAATTTCCGTGACGACTCGCTTTTCCCCTCGGACACAATTCCAAGGCAGCCATCTTGAATGCGCAACGATTGCTGCCCGTTTGTGAGAGTTCAAATGCGGTTCGCCTCATCACACCTGCAGCTCCCTACGCATGAACTAACTAGATCACACAAAAACGTTTCGTTATTGGATGAATAATTGGCAGATTGGGTGAGATACCGGTACGTTTATATTATGCCTCAATTTATCCAGCAAATAAGGTTGAACATCTTAACAGGTCAAAATTCGGCGAAAATAGTCCCTCGGCCCTGACGCCGGCGGTCACGTGGGTTTGTTGATGAACAATATGGCTGCCTTGGACTTGTGTCCGAGGTGAAATGCGCCGCCCAGTGACAGACAAGCAGTTCGCCTCAGGTCGTTCCGAATGTCAGTTTTCGCTGACGCCATCGCATAAATTAACTCTGATGCACAGGCAAACGCACACGACACGTTCCAGGCAGTGTACATGTATAATTTCTAGGTCAGCCATCAGGCCAATCGGCGATCGAAATAATAAGAACATGCACACTGTGATTCAGGTCAGCATAGCGGCGTGCATGTGCTCGCGTCAGTTTTTGACGAGTCGGCTTGGATAACTTCGGCATGTTCAGCCCGAAGATTAACATTACACTTGACACATCGAGTCCCAAGGATGGAGAAACATGTTAACTCTGGCCTGTCTGGGTGGAGGTCATCAAATTCGCTAACGAATTTAACATTTCCAGTTTTTTTATTACTTCTTTTTCGTGTTGAACATGTTAAAACACCAAACACTGTACTCTTCCTACCGGGCCGAATTCGCACAGATGTATGAACAGGCGATGGACGTTTCAAAATTTCTTCTTTTTTAGGATGATGGACACGAGAGAATATCGCTTGCAGGCTACTTTAACCAGGTGAGAGTAAATACCATGACCACGAATGCGAACATCGGAACAAAAATCAGCATTTTTCCGATTTTCATTGCAGAGACCACAGAACGCCCGAAAAGATTGGGTTTTTCCGCTGTGTTTTAAATTTTCACGCATTACATTCGAAGCTCTATCTTCACTGTTCCAGTATTGGTATGATGAATACCTGAAATGGAATCCCGCCAAATATGAGGGGCAGGAGAAGGTCATCGTTACCAATAGATTGATGTGGACGCCAGACACGATTTATACTGACGGGTGCGTCGTGGATATTTTACCCACAAGTGGCTCAAACAAATTCAAAAATTTTGCTACTACAGGTGTATCAATTTGAAATGAGCGAACTTCAGTTTAGGGGCTGTCTCAAAATTGTTTTGATGCCAAAAAAGAGAAAGTGACTTCGTCTGGGGGGGTTCTCAATTTGGGGAAGCCCAATTCATCTTTTTGGAAAAAAATTGGCATCACTCTTTTTTACAGGAGAATGACTTTTTTATATGCAGTCTTCTGAAAGGAACAAGGTTCTGGCTAGATGGGCCTGTTATGGGCTGTATGAGTCAGAGCATAAATATATCATATTTATGATATATTTATGGTCAGAGCTATAAACTTCCCACTTGGGATGAAGCCAATGTCAAATGCCCACTTCATCTATTCAAGGGGGAAGGGGTCAGGGAAAAGATGAAGTCACTTCGTCTTTTTTGGCATCATTATACATGTAATTTTGAGACGGCCCCTTAGTCGCTTGTTTTGATATTGTAACTTTAAAAATGTCAAATTTTACGCCAGTACCTTGTAATTTCTGAAGATTTAGGAGCGGATTGGATGGAAAGTGTGTTTCTTTTGACATGTTTACGATTTTCACCTTTCAGCCTCGGCGGCGTGAATGACGTTTCCTACAAGTTGGGCGAAATCAACATTGTTCTACACCACGACGGTCGAGCTACGTGGCATTTGAGCCGTGTTTTTACCCGAGCATGTAATTTAGACATGACTGCTTTCCCGTTCGACGTTCAGATATGTAAACTAAGATTTGAGAGTCGCAGTCACGACCGTCAGTTACTACACCTGGCTGTTCTAAATGAATCAAACCCAAAAGATATTCTGAGTATCCTGCAGTATTCTGGCGATGGACAATGGTTTTTCACCAAGGCCTCAACAGAGATTCAAGTTGTCCCGGAAAATAATTGGTCCATATATCAATTCAGTCTAACACTGAAGAGGAAACCTACATATTTCCTCATTAACATCTTGGGACCATCTATCCTTATTTCTCTAATGATTCCCATTATGTTTTATCTGCCCGCTGATTCTGGCGAGAGGGTCTCAATGGGTGTGACGATCCTGCTAGCGTTCTCGGTGTTCCAAATGGTTGTCTCTGACAGCCTGCCAAAGACCAGCGACGTCACGCCAATCATAGGTAAGACTATAAAGGAATCAAACATAAAGGTTCAACTCACAAATTTAGCAATTTACATGTACATGTATATGAGAAACCTGTTATTATTTCATGCCCCATAAAACATCTTTTAAGTGTAAAATTTCCCTTATCTTTTGTTTGGGGCAATTTAGGGGAAATTTTACTCTTAAAAATGTTTTATGTATACGGCCCCTGGTCCCACACCCAAAGAACAACAGCTGTATTCCACATGAACTGTTTTATAAGCTTTCGTGGACTTTGTACTGAGACTGTTTGGCGAGAACATTCTTCCCACCTTTGTTCAGATCATAGACACTTCCCTTTCAGTGATATTCATCATGATGTTAATGGGATTGTCAGCGGCATCAATCATTTCAACGGTGGTCGTGGTACATATGAACCTACAAGAGGGCACCACCATGCCAAGATGGCTGCGTTTTCTCCTGCACGTCATGGCAAGGATAACCTGCATGCCCAGAAAGGACAAGCCAACGCCTACCGAGTCAGATTCTGAAAGCATTAAATTCGAAAATCGCGCACCAGGTATAACCAAGCTGCAGGCGGAAAAGGCAGAGTGTAACGACAACACCAACAAACCCGTGGGAAATTTGAAAGTTTGCGTCGGTGTTGGTAGCGTTGTTCAAGATAACCGACGCAATGTAGCGGAAATTTACCTCGAAGAGATCATGAAGGCGATGAAAGAATATTTTGAATTCAAAATGGCGGGTGCAAAAACCGCGATTGCTCGACAACAATGGACTGAAGCAGCGAGAGTACTGGATCGTTTTTTTCTGGTCTTATTCATTGTTTTGATGTTTACAGCAGCATTGGCAACAATTCCCCAGTTGCTGGTGTGAGATGTCTCAGAATATTGAAATTTATGCACACGATCGATGTAGGCCTTTTACACACAGCGCAAATTTCTGGTGGCGAGGTTGATCATGGTCGCGAGTGAAGACGCCGATCATACCTGCTCGACAAGACTGTTCGAATTTACCTACTTGAATGATCTAAGTTATCAATTAGGCATGGAGACTGTTGCTACACATAAAAAAGTTGAAGCATGGTACCGTAGGCCTACCTTAGGCTACATGTACTTGATGAAGGGTTGGGTACGATATCACAGTGCATTGAACTTCTCAAGTGAGAGGAAAAGGATGTCGGCCATTTTTGTCAGCTGCTAAGGTTTCGTATCAGTTTTACCTAGTTACTACCACTGGGTGTGTGGGAGTTGGACAGGACACTAGTCTTACTGTCTGTAGTTTGTACAAACTTTCACCACGTGAATTCATGTTACCTCGTTCGCTCTCCGTGCACATTTTTGTTATTCTTCACCGCTTAGAGTTCTATATTTAATCTTGTTTATAAGGGCCGCTAATGTCTCTGCCCTTTTGTACCGTACTTTTATTGTTATTTTCATGGAATAATAAATTAATCAGTTACAATTACACCAGTCTTACTGGCATTGGTTTCCGATGCTGCCGCCAGGGCAGGGCTGTGGATGCACAGCGTACCGGTTTAATGTGATGAGTCAGCAATTTGAGGTTTATAATTACAATCGATGGACGGCAAAAAAGTCACCACCTCAAGGCAGTATCAGTAACATAAGGAACGTTTCCGACTGATACAAAAATTTCATATAAATGATCTATTATAAATTCCTTCAGGTCGTACGTTATGTGAATTGAGGTTTTATTAAACTGGCCTCTGCAGAATAGTCTTCTATTAACAGAGGCTGACATTTAGTTGATTTTATTTTTCTCCCGATATTGGGAATGCCTTTATTGGGAATGTCAAGTGATACAACAAACTGATGGGAACAACGTCTATAATCAAGAAAACGAGACCATTTGCACCGATGGTGCATGGGGTGTGTACATTTTTATTTTCATCAAACGACATACTTATAGCGTGTTCGGAAAGCTTCCTCGGGGAAGCGGGAGAGCGTTCGGTAAGGTATTTGGCAGGCTGCCAAGGCTTCCTCGAGCCTGGCCGAAGTGAGCGACTCGCCGAGTCGCTCACTTGGGGAAACTCCCGGCATGCATTTCGTTTTCTTTCCAATCCGACATGCTGATTGGCTAAGCGTGGAACATTTCACGCCTGCAACCCACAGTAGTAGGCCTACCTTTCCCCGAGGAAGCGCAAATATCGTTCGGAATTTCGCCTTTACTGGGCATGCTCACATTCCCCGAAGCTCGGGGAAGAAATTTCCTCGGGGAAGCTTTCCGAACACGGCCATATAAATGACCACGGTATTGCCACTTTTTCTCCACAGCCGGCGCCACCGTGCCACTCTCCAACCCAGGGACTAACCACGTTGTCGGCGAATGACCCGATTTGCTACGTGCATTTTATAATGCATTTTAGTTCGTCTTACTGCCGCTAGGTGGTTCCCTCGACGTCGGCAGTCAATAGTTAACGCATTTGAGATCCAATACCGTGCTCCAAAATGTACGTAGTAAGGGTGGGTGCACACTAGAAGCGATTCGCAAAGCGATTTGGAATCGCACGCGAATTGCTTTTGTTTGGGAGGCATTGCGGCATGAAATAACAAAGAACCATCGCATGCGTTGTGCGAATCGCGTGTAGTGTATACCCACCCTAAATCGGGTCAATTCGTCGACATCGTAGTTAGTCCTTGGGTTGGAGAGCGGCGCGGTGGCGCTGGCTGTCGAGAAAAAGTGGCAACACCAGCATCAGGCCAGGGTCTTGTCCTTCTATGCCCCTTTTATGAATTAAGTGCATTGTGATTCAAAATAATACACGTTTTGCAAATTTGTTGCGTCACGCATGCGACATGCTGTTTGTCACGTTCGTAACGCAACAAAGTTACAAAAAACGCCCGATACATTTCACATAAACGGAAGCGCCATTCCCACTGCTAAAATCAACATCTCAATGACGAATAACAGCAGAAAAAAACGATCCAAAACTCTCGCTGCTTCAATCCATTGTTCTCGAGGAATCTCGGCTTTCGCAACCGCCGCCATTTTGAATTCGAAATATCCTTTCGTTGCTTGCATGATCTCTTCAAGGTAAACTTCCGCCTTGCTTAGGTGACCTTGACCTACATTACCAACACTGACGCCGACATTGAAATTTCCCGCGGGTTTGTTGGTGTTGTCGTTACACTCTGCCTTTTCAGCCTGCAGCTTGGTCGTGCCTGGTGCGAGATTTCCGAATTTAATACTTTCAGAATCTGACTCGTTAGGCTTGGATTTGTCCTTTTTGGACATGCACGTGATCTTTGCCACGATGTGCAAGAGACAACGCAGCCATCTTGGCATGGTGGCGCCCCCTCGCAGGATCATGTGTACCAAGAACACAGAAGAAAGGATTGATGCTGCTGACGTAGCCATTAACACCATGATGAAAATCACTGAAAAGGAAGTTACTATGATCAGAAGTTGGGAAGAATATTCTTGCTGAAGATTTTCAGTCCAAAATTGACGACTGCTCAGTTATTTCGAGGCCTATTTTCTGTGGAAGATCGCTATTATAGAAAAAAAAGACTTCAGATACATACATACTCTAAACTCCCACTTGTACCTGACCCATTCATGAAGTCGGTAAAAATGACTAAATCCTAAGTTGAAGATAATGAGGTGGGGTATGGTCACAGTAATAGACAGGATTTAGCACCTTTCCGACTCCGACTCCAACTACGAGAACGAATTGCAGTCCGCTGTCGTCATCCTAGATAAAAACGATTTGATAGACGTTTGCAAATCGTAAAATGCCATAACTTTGTGGCAGAATAATTTTGACTCGTAATCGGAATCGCAAATATCATAGTCGTATTTCAAGTCGTAACGACTAGGATTACGAGTTCAATATTCATAATTTATCCGTATTTCCGATTTATAAGGCCAAATTTTTATGCCTTCAATATATGGTGTTTGATGAATTGAAAACGTCGACCAACTCGTTTTAATCAAGGATGTCCACAGCGGACTGCAATTCGTTCTCGTAGTTGAAGTCGGAGTCGGAGTCGGGAAGGTGCTAATCCTGTCTAATGTCCTCTCCACTTGTCCCACTCCCGAGCCTGGCAAAGAATGACAGCGTGCGATATCTTCAACTTTAGGATTTGGTCATTGGTAAGTGGGAGTTTAGAGTACATGTATGCATCTGACTTCGTTGGTGTAATATTGGCAGGGAAAAGAAATTTGTCTTACCTATGATTGGCGTGGTGTCACTGGTCTTTGGCAGGCTGTCCGAGACAATCATTTGGAACACGGAGAACGCTAGCAAAATCGTCATACCCATTGAAACCCTCTCGCCAGATTCAGCAGGCAGATAAAACATGGCGGGAATCATTAGAGAAATAAGGATACATGGTCCACCGATATTAATAACGAAATAAGAAGGTTTCCTCTTCAGTGTTAGAGTCAACGTATATAGGGACCAATTTATCATCACAGCTACGTCAATCTCTGCAGCGGCGTCGATGAAATACCATTGTCCGTCGCCAGAATCCTTCAGGAGTGTCAGATTAATATTTTCTGAACCTGATAGATTTCCAATAGCCAGACGTATCAACCGACGCTCATGACTCCGACTTTCGAATCTTAGTTCACATTTCTGGATGTCGAATGGGAAGTACGTCATGTCTAGATTACATGCCCGGATGAACACACGGCTCGAATGCCACGTAGCTCGACCGGTGTGTTCGAGAATAATGTTGACGTCGCCAATTTTGTAAGAAACGTCGTTGACGCCGCCGAGACTGAAAGGTGAAAATCGTGAAGAATAGAGTTAGGCCCCTAGACCTTTAATATGCATATTTATTTACTAGCCTTCGTTACTAACAAGCAAACAGTTTCGTAGGCCTGTCCAGTTTATTACTAAGAAAGATATGTAATGACCTACATGATGAAATGAAGATTCGAAAATGCATTGCTTTTTCAGATTTCTCGGTGAATTCATTACATCGGGTCTGGAGTGTTTCTCTCACCGTGAGAACGTTACATCGTTTATGGTTACATCGTGTTTTGGGCGCCATATTTGTTTCACTCGAGCGAAACTCATGTATAGATTTTTTCAGGTTTCAACTTCCTTTTGGAAGTAATAGTCAGTAATAGATTTACCGCACAAAATAAACAAAGCATTAAGTATTAACTGATTTACGTTTAGTTTGTTTTACATTGATGATACAAAATTGTGACTTAGTTTTAGTGGGTGAAATGAAAATGTCATTGGTGACACTCAGCACCCACCTGTCAGCATAGATCGTATCTGGCGTCCAAATCAACTTATTGGTAACGACGACCTTCTCCTGGCCGTCATAATCGGCGGGATTCCATTTCAGGTATTCATCATACCAATACTGCAACAGAGAACATATAAATGAGACCTTCGAATGCTGCTCTGAATGTGTGAAGATTGAAACTATTGCGGACGAAAAACCCAACTCATTTCGGGCGTTCTATGATCTCTGCATTTCTGCTGACGTAAAAAAAATCGGTGTGGACGAAATGTTAAAATTCCTCATCAAATTGAACACCGATACTCCAGAAAACCAGGACCAGCCAGTCAGTAAAGCTGGGAATCCACCTGTGATTTTTAACCTGATTTTGCTTTGCGACTTTCTTTGCAACTGGGCATTCGATCGCCGTAGTGGACTCGCTAGACGTGATTTCCACCAATGGCGAAGATGAGGACAATTTCAGTCGTCAATCAGTCGGCGACCGGTATCAGTTCCTTGCGATCGTATTCAATCGCAGGTAACAGGTTACAAAGCAAGTCGCAACGCAGAAAATCATCAGTGGATTCCTAACTTAGATTCCGACCGACCGAAATTGATCACATCTTCGCCACTGGTGGAAATCACGTCTAGTGAGTCCACTACGGCGATCGATTACCCAGTTGCAAAGCAAGTCGCAAAGCAAAATCAGGTTGAAAATCAATGGTGGATTCCTAGCTTTAAGCTAGTTACCCTCACCTGAATAAAGTAGGCTGCAAGCGATATTCTCTCGTGCTCGTCATCCTGAAAAGTACAACAAAAGTGTTGAAATTAACTACTTTCCATTCGCTGATGCCGACGCATGCTAAAACCTTAAAGAACACAAAAACACAGAAAAAATGTTGTGGACGTTAAGTCACAAATGTACAATACTTACAAGTTTTACCAAACTCGTAGGAACAAATTCTATGTAGACAGTAACGGGGATGGAGGTATTCTTGACAGGGCGGGCCGTTCTTTCATAATTTGGCAGTGACCTCAGCATCCGTAAAAGTCTCGTCTCTGCTGACAGTGTTGCTGCAGAGAAAAGAATCATTAAGCTGTTGGTGAATATGAAATAGAAATCAGGTTTCTAAGGTGAAAGACATTGCCTTCTACCAGATTCGAACCCACGGACCCTCGCATGAGGCATCAATCGCCAGCACTGTTGGTCAAGTATCTCAATTCATCAGCAACACCATCCACTGCTAAAAACGGACGTACAACACACTGTGCACCAAAGCTGATGTTGTAAAACAAAGAAAGTAGATTTTCAACGTTACCCTCTGAATTCATTCCGATGACTTGAATACACAGCAGAAGTGGTAAAATCATCACGCCGCGATTCCAGAACATTTTTCTTTTGCTGAGAGGTTACGAAGATTGTCTGCCTTTATAGCTTCACTTCCTTCACTTGGGCATTTCGTTTGGTACATGTACATTGGACATTGAATGGAAATTTCTTAGCGTTTTTCCGTTGAAGCAGTGTTCCAGGTTGATCGCGTAGAGATTTCCTTGAATTGCCACTAAGCAGTTCCAGGTTGATCACGTAGAGATTTCCTTGATATGTCGCTGTTGAAGTTCCAGGTTGATTGCAAATTTCCTTGAATTGCCGCTCTAGCAGTTCCAGGTTGATCACATGGAGATTTTCTTGAATTGACGCTGTAGCACTTCCAGGTTGACCACATACAAATTTCTTTGAATTGACGCTGTAGCACTTCCAGGTTGATCACATACAAATTTCTTTGAATTGACGCTGTAGCGCTTCCAGGTTGATCACATACAAATTTCTTTGAATTGACGCTGTAGCACTTCCAGGTTGATCACATACAAATTTCTTTGAATTGACGCTGTAGCGCTTCCAGGTTGATCACATACAAATTTCTTTGAATTGACGCTGTAGCACTTCCAGGTTGATCACATACAAATTTCTTTGAATTGACGCTGTAGCGCTTCCAGGTTGATCACATACAAATTTCTTTGAATTGACGCTGTAGCACTTCCAGGTTGATCACATACAAATTTCTTTGAATTGACGCTGTAGCGCTTCCAGGTTGATCACATACAAATTTCTTTGAATTGACGCTGTAGCACTTCCAGGTTGATCACATACAAATTTCTTTGAATTGACGCTGTAGC
>NMRB01000646.1:134918-215756 GCA_002633025.1 Notospermus geniculatus
TCGATTGCGAAAACTCACTATAAAGCCGGTGACAGACTGGCACGTACGCGGCGCGTCCGGCAGGCGTTCCGCCAATCAGATTCTCCAGTAGATGTTTCGGTTCGTGTTACCGCCTGCCTGATTGGTTGAACGCTTTCCGACGCGTTGCTTACGCGCCAGTCTGTCACCGCCTTAACTGTCCACCTTTGAAATTACCTAGAGGGATTGGTCCGTAACAATGCAGTTCCGAGCAAAAATACGAACCGGTTATTATTTGAGGCGAGTTCGTGGCAACAGTGTTTGCCAATGCATCGACAGTGAGTCTGCCAATAAACGTGTTGTGCACTGATCTTCCTGTTGCTATTTGAGGCGAGTTCGTGCCAATAGTGTTGCCAATGTATCGACAGTGAGCGTCAATAAAAATAACGTTTTGTGCAGTGAGATCTTGATTCCCTAATTACAACGTACAAAATTCTGCAGTGAATCTCAATCCTTCTGGCCTCTTAGTAATTGAAACATGGGAGTGATACTTGTTGGTAAGCTTTGCCGACAAGTGGACTTGATCGATCAGACCGAACTCCACAAGCACAGGTCGAGCAATTAACGTTCGTTCTGATATTCATGACGCGAATCGATCCAACCTCGTTCCCAGAGGTCGCTCGCTTTCTGACAATATGGACCCCTGGAATCAGCTTTGGGTTTAAACCGGGATCTTTGGTCTAAGTATAGGTGGCAGCACGAGTCAAAATAATTAATCTAAAATACTTATTTGTGCTTTTTAAAATTCTTTTTACAAAAACTCTTCAAACCTTGATATAGGTAACCTTTTGATTTGATCTAAAATATTTTTGAAAATTTGTTTGGGTATATTCTTGGGTATATTTGACGGTTTCCCGTCAACCAATCAAATGCGTTAAACTCAAAGCTGATTCCAAGGGTTGGTGAAGCGCCGCCATATTGTCAGAAAGCGAACGACCCCTGGGAATGGGGTTGGAATCGATCAGGTTGCAATTTGACTTCAACAATGCAGGAGCAGACGAACAGACTTAGGTCTGAGAGGCTTTATTGCTATTCAAATCGCTCGTGTTTACTTAGAAACGGAATCTAACAAATAAAGCTCATAAAATTTTCAGTTTCCTCTTTCGCTGGTTTGCACTTTTACGAATATCATAATGGATGATACGTTTAAAAATTGCGAATTCGGTCTCTCTTTTGTTGCTTGTATTCATTATAGGTTCCTAATGACTGGTGCCTGGTCCTACTTCATTGGTCTGGGTAAGGGTTAGTATTTTGTTCTGATCAAACAAACTACCTTTTCAGTGATATTCATCATGACGTTAATGGCAACTTCAGCAGCATCGGTAATTTCAACTGTGGTCGTGGTACACATGTTCCTGCGAGGGGGCGCCACCATGCCAAGATGGCTGCGTTGTCTCTTGCACATCATGGCAAAGATCACGTGCTTGTCCAGAAAGGGCAAATCCAAGCCTAGTAACGAGTCAGATTCTGAAAACATCTTTTTCGAAAATCTCGCACCAGGCACGACCAAAAAATATTGGTTCACTAGAGTGACCATTATTTTCATCCTTGATTTTCTGTCACGGTTAATGTTCGCGGATTTTCTCAGCTGTGGTATAACCTTTTGAGCTGAAATTTGTAGGGTATGATTTTTGTATAATAAACCCGTGTCTGCGTGGTATTTGGCAAATATTGTGGCCTATTTTTTTAGATATTAGCAATTTGAGAGCTTGGAAGAGGCTATTTTTGGCCGTTTCCGCTCTAATTTCTGAAGAAGATATTTCATTCCCTTGATATGTAAATATAACAATACACAATTGATAACAAAGCTTCTTTTCGTTGATCACGCCGAAATAACAAGTATTTGTCATCATTTGGGAGAAAAACTACCTTGAAGCACATGCGTACGAGGGTATGGCAGCTACGCCATTTTTTGTCGTTACCAAGGATTCGAAAGTTTAATATGACGTCACGAGAACTGTGACGTCATAGTGACGTCATAACTGTGACGTCACAGTCACGATAACTGTGACGTCATAGGATGACGTCACGCGAATGAGTCCGTGCAGATGATGTGCTGCGAGACAGACGATCTTTCCTGACTATTCACCACACTCATTGAACACACACTGACTTTCCCACAGCCGTTCATCAACCTCTAGTGAACCATGTCGCCGAAAGGCTTGTTTTCTTACTTTTTCTTACTTTCTTGGGAGTGAGACAAGAAATCACAAGAAAAAACACAAATTTTCTTGTCTCACTCCCAAGAAAGTAAGAAAATGTAAGAAAATAAGAAAATATTTTTTTGCAGTGAAACTGCAGGCAGTAAAGGCACAGTGTAAGGTTGAACCCAATCTTCACAATGGCATTTGCTACAGGCGGTTATGAAGACGCTTCCGAGCGAAGCCGGAACGTCATCATCATCATCTGAGACGTTTGCACCTGACGTCTATTCCAAAACTGAGGAGGGAAGTCAATATCAGTCAACTTCAAGTTTAAATAAACTACCGAAAAAGGTCACTAATATAATTGCTGTTGTTTGCCAACTCTTCAATTAATTGGGAAGGAAGAGGAGATGACTGGATAATTTCAACATGTTTACCAACGTCTAAAGTGTCATGATAGGAATGACAATTGACAACCTGGCATGCAGCAGGATCCGTGATGTCCTTAAATTATTCAGATTCCGACCAAATGGTCTTCTCAGATATCTGTAAGCGTTGCGTTGCCATAACGTGCCCAAACGGCATCTCCACAGCAAGCCAGTCAAATTAGGAATATATCTGATTTTTTCTATTCGTATTGGGTTACGACATTAACTGAAAACTAATGTGATGAAGTGCCAGGTGGATTTAATGATTTAGTTTTACTTTTTTTTTGTTTTTATGGAGAGATCTGTTGCTCGATTCGACGACGGAACTCCGGGATATAAGACAGGTGTGATGGAATCTAATGCCCCGTCTTTCTGATGTCCCCCTGCATTGTTTGTCACAGGATTAAGGGTCTGCGTCTCTCTTCCGGGTGGGCCAAAGAATGTGTTCATCGAATAATAGCATTTCTATTGTTTCCCTATTGTTCGAGGGACACTTTCTCTGGCCCACCCTATAGAGTCCAATTCAATGGTGTTGCCTAATCCGTAAATGTATTGTTGGGGATGTTTTATATCGGGGGCGGGGATATTATATTATATCGGTGTATAGCACAAGCATACGTACGAAGAGAGTGGGAACTCATACATGTGTAACAGCTGTACTGCTACAAAATGTACTAAAATGGCCAACTTCATAAACAACGATGCAAAAAGAGCCGTCAGCGAGTTGACCAATAGGTGTCACTACGGCCCAATTCAATGCATAGCGAACCCATTCATTCTTGATCGAGCACCAATCACGTGGATTTTCCTGTGTATTGGTCCGCTAGAACTTTGCTGCCATCTTTTGGCAATAAGCGGGGCTGAGTGCTCCTATTGATATGTTCAGATTACCGACTGAATTTAAATCCTTTGCACGGCAGTCATTAAACAAAAGGGCATGCAGCCAAACAATACTGCGCAAAGTTGCGAAGGCTTCATGAATATGGCCCCTGGTACTTTCAACAAGCTTGAATCAGCTGTTGATACCGAGACATATGATACACCATAATTCTGGCGATGGTCAATTCATCATTGTAAACACAACGGGGTTGTATATATTGATTTCTCTTGACTTTATATTGTGTGCCATGATTACAGTTAATTCGTAGAAACCCATTCGGTTTGGTGTTCCAATTTGGATACTCCAATATGGACTTCCATCTGATGATTTGAGGTTGACGTAACGATGAGCTCACTCAAAATGTAGGTATGTACAAACTTGGTGAAAGGGAACGCCCACCTGGCCAACTCATCTTCACATTAATACTGTAATTTCATCGATTTAACCCTTACGGTCCTGACTGTCTGTGAAAAGTGTACATTTCGTAACATGAATTTCTGATGTCTCTACAAAAATGCGCCTAGCTCACACAATTCGCAACCAAAACTGGTGACAAGGCACCCATTCTGGAGGCAACTAAATGCGCCACGACCTCATGCAGGTTTGCTTCTTCCAAAATGTTTGTGAGAGAAGCAATTCATAGCCGAATATGCAACTTGTCAGGAAATAGTCGCGTTCGGCCTACGTTTTCGTCAGGTTTCCAATCTTTAAACGTCTATATCTCGATAACCGCTGCTCCTACGCGTCTGTCGCTACTTTTTTCTCCTCTTTCTTTTGGCGCCAGTCGCGTCGTCGTAGCTGCTTCCGTTCCGGAGATATGGCCATTTTGTCACAACATGTCAGATTTGCACTTTGGAGTCTGCTAGTCTAGTGTCCGGGAGAAGCTTTAAAACGCAATTTTAGCCAGGTTTCTTCAAACGGAGCAAAATCGCGAATTGAGGGGGGGGGTAGTCTCGCATTAAAAAATCAGCAAAGAGAACGCGGATCGGTCCACTGGTTACGATTCTATGCCAGTTTGAATGCGCAAGGGTGTGTGCTACAGGCCAATCTCGCCAAACGGCGAGATCCGTCCCGAAAGGGTTAAGACCGTTTCATTAACCTGGGGGCGGGACCCCCTACAGTACAGTGGTCGACAAGGTGATCGCTTGCTCAATGACCAGAGGCCGTATGCATAAAACATATTAAGTGTAAAATTTCCCTTATCTTTTGTTTGGAACAATAGTTTAAGGGAAATTTTACACTTCTTAAGATGTTTTATGTATACGGCCCCTGGGCCCATTTGCATAAAACATCTTGAGTCGTATGCACCAAGCGAAGATTATCTTGAACTCAAATTGAGCCAAAACTTTTCCATTGTCACATCATGCCCTGGCAAACCTGAACAATTGAAAAGTTGTGGTAGACAGGATTAGCACCTTTCCGACTCCGACTCCGACTACAACTATGAGGACGAATTGCAGTCCGCTGTAGACATCCTTGATAAAAACACCCCCCCTATTTTTGGCAGAGTAGTGATTTTTTTTTAGCAAGAAAAATTTAATCACATAAAAATTCTGGTATTTTGCTCTCAGATGCCAGGAAAATGCATATAAAAGCACTTAAAATTGTCAAATTTTTCTGGGGGAGGGCCCCCAGACCCCCCATTTGGGCTTCATTCTTTCGGTGCTCACCACCTCGGGCGGGCGGCGTCGAGCTACGCCCCCCCTTTCTGTCAATCCTGGATCCGGCCCTGCCATTGTCACATCATGCCCTGGCAAACCTGAACAATTGAAAAGTTGTGGTAGACAGGATTAGCACCTTTCCGACTCCGACTCCGACTACAACTATGAGGACGAATTGCAGTCCGCTGTAGACATCCTTGATAAAAACGATTTGATAGACGTTTGCAAATCGTAAAGCGCCATAAACTTTGTGGCAGAATAATTTTGACTCGTAATCGGAAGTGCACCTAAATCTCAAATATCATAGTCGTATTTCAAGTCGTAACGACTAGGATTACGAGTTCAATATTCATAATTTATCCTTATTTCCGATTTATAAGGCCAAATTTTTCTGCCTTCAATATATGGTGTTTGGTGTGAATTGAAAACGTCTGCCAACTCGTTTTTATCAAGGATGTCCACAGCGGACTGCAATTCGTTCTCGTAGTTGAAGTCGGAGTCGGAGTCGGAAAGGTGCTAATCCTGTCTATTCTTCGTTGGTGCATACGGCCCCTTAAAGGACCACAGTACGGTTGTATTGCTTCCCAATCCTGCGTTACACCTACCCGCTTTAAGGGAGACCTCTATTGACGACTTGGTAAACTACACATGCTACTACGTGCATTTTAGTGTAATCATACATTCTCCAACACTGGGGCGAAAGGCTTAACTGCAGTATTTGAGAACGGGTACGGTGGCGCCGGCTGTCGACAGAAAGTGGCAATACCGTGGTGCTTTAAGATGTTTTATGCATACGGGCCCTGGACCCTGTTTCATAAAGTAACTTTAAGTTTATGGTACCTGTAACCAAATGGAAAATGCATTGAAGTTAATGGTACCATTAGCTAAAAGTCACTTTATGAAACAGGCCCCTAACACAGATTTGACGTGACAAATGTGATTGCTCGACATTTCGACTTTCTGCAGATTCATTCAACGGATAGCACTCGTTTGCAAGTAAAATAATTACTAGGACGTAAATTCCATATGGAAATCAAATGATGCGATGTTAATATGGACATTGCTGATGATTCTCAGAATACGGTAGTTGTTGTAACAGCTGGGCAGCTGTGGGGATTCGTTGGTAATGGTAAAGCATGGGCAGTAGTCCGTCAGAAACTACGTACACTTTGATAATTACGGAACGATGTCAAAAGTTGAGACTAACTACAAAGAGCAGACTTAATTAAGGTTGGCTTATCTGCTTTAAAGTTATCTAATTAAAGTGTTCTCGTCATTGAAAGTTCTCATTGAAAGCTTATACATGTATGAAAAATTTACTAAATTCAAATTCAAAATTACAAACTTGATCTGACCAATCAAAAAATCTGTTACATGTCCCGAACGAATCATTACCATCATGGCGTCGGATGAAATTGCTGACTCGGTAATCCTCAAATTCACTAGCACATCATACATGTATTCAAATACATGTACATGTAGGCCTACATGTATTTGTTTGCACCTGTCAAAAGTGGTGAAAATGAGTTCTTCGAAAGCCCAAGTGCAGCATACCGAGTAAGTATCATTTAAATCAGCTGAAAATTCTAAATTTTGTTGCGAAACTGCGCCGCATCCGTATCAACAATGATGTTTGCAGCTGTGTGTACCATAAAATGGATTTTACTGCATCAAGTGGAGTAAATTTCACTGAACAACTGCTGGCCACGTTCAGGTCTATTCTTCAAATGATGAGTGAAGTGTCGTTGGTTAAAGCTGTGCGATCCACTGTCCACACTCAGTTGGAAGCTATTTCAATGCAAAGCCATTCACTCGGATACGTTGTAGTATGGATCCGTTTAGTTTGAAAAGCACATCCAGTTTTTATATAAAGACATAAAACAATTGTCGTCCATCGCAGATTGCAAGTCGTCCATCGCAGATTGCAAGTCCTATATTGTGTGAAGTAAAACAGATTCAATCTAATTTTAAACTTCTGTCATTTGAACCCATATGTTGCAATAACGTTTTTTGCTCTACTACTACTTTACGTGGTCAGTGAACAACGGCCGTCGCAGATAAAAATGACTCTCAGCAAATCTATGTGGCCAATGTAAAGACTAGCGCACATTTGCGGCAAAACTCAATGCGTTAGGGATGTTTTTAAAGTCGACTGACCCAATGGTGTCGACTCGTCATTCAACCAGGACAGTCGATTTTAACAGACACCCCTAACGCATTGAGTTTTGTCGGACATGTGCGCTAAGCTTAAAGCAGGGTTCACTGGCGCACGGATCCGGTCCGTTTTCAGTCCGTTTGCTCCTAGTTTTCCGGATAGGACAACGCAAAAGTGAGTTTGATCGATTTTTTAACATACATGTATTATCCCCAGTTCTGTTAGTAGGCCTACTGCAAACCAGCGATAGAGAAAACTTAAAAAGTTTAAAACTTTTGTAAGTAAATAATTAGTATTGGTAGATTTTGACACGATACGCATGCCGTGAATAAAAAACGAACGTTTAATTGCTCTACCTCCTCGTGGAGTTTGTCGAGTTGTCGCCAAAGCTAACATATCGCTTACAAAATATTAATGATGTTTATTTACTTGAACCAGGCCAGGGCGAAAAAGATTGGTGGTGGGATTTGTTCGTCATCGGAATAAAGGAAAACGTAATTTCACTAAACAAAGCTGTCATTGACAGACTGTGGTTGGGTTGCATTGGCAAACGCAGTTGGAACGAAATCGTCAAGGGAATAAGAAATAAAAGTGGAAAATAAGAAGTGGGAAAGTTTGGAATTTTGTGCGAATTTTTCAATTTCTCAAATTGGGAGAAAAGTTTTTCCCATTTTGAGAAATATCGCCCGGAAAGTCAGACAGTTAAGAAATCAATCATATTGAGAAAATTTCTCAAAATGGGAAAAAAATTCTAATTTGGGAAATTGAAAAATTCGCGCAAAATTCCAAAATTTCCCACTTCTTATTTTCCACTTTTGTTTCTATCTCCCTTCGTCTTAAATAGCAGCCGGTTCGTATTATTTGTATTTATTTCTGTCGGAACTGCATTGTTACGTATCAATTCTTTGTGTTACTTTCAATTTACAGTGGACAGAGCACTATGGAACTTGAGAATAAGATATAGAGACTAAGGAATTGTGAGAATATTCCAAGGAAACGCCCAAACGGTGAAGTTTGTATTTGACGGTAAAATGGACGTGGATGTGGAAGTGATAGTATACATGTAAGTAAAGTCGTCTCAGAATTTCGCAAATTTTCGACCCCCAAAAATTTGCGAAATTCGGAGACGACTTTACTTATACTATCATTTTGTGTGTCGTTTTTTTTGTGCTCTATGTTGGATGTGAGAATGAGATGATACAATAGACCAGAGGAAATCCAAGGAAATCTCTTTATGTGATCAACCTGGAACTGCTATAACGGAAACTCTCAGAAATTTCCAGCAGTGTCCTGTTGTAGCACACGAAACGCTGTGAAATATCTGCGTCATCAAACAGTAAAAGAGGAAACGCACAGATATTTTTACATGTACGGTATGTTCAATGGAAATACAAATAGTTTTGAAATTTGTGCGTGGTTAACTGATAAACAGAAAAAAGGAAGGAACTTATTGCTATAATTGTCCTTTGCAACCAGTCAACGAGGAATGTATTTAGAAATCTGGTACATGTTTGGATTTGGTGAAACTGTCCATTAAACTGTGGGATTCCATTTTCTTGGCAACTTGAAAAGGTTTTGTAGTCAGGCAGCGACAAAAACGACAAAAATCAATTTCGTTGCCTGTGTGAAATTTCTGATACGTCAGTAGTCATAGGAATATAAAGGAATAGTCACAGGAATATAAGGGGCTCATTCGGATTAGGGCTTAACATACTCTCAGGATAAAGGCAGATGATCTTCGTAATCTCTCTGTAAAAATGTTCTGGAATCGTTGCGTCGTGATTTTACCACTTCTGCTGTGTATTCAAGTCATCGGAACGAATGCCGAGGAAGGTAACGTTGAAAAGCTACTTCCTTTGTTTTACAACATCAGGGACCTTAATGACGAAGCTCTCGTAACATCAGGCCATCGCTATGGAGTGCGTAAACTATTGACCATCTGCGGGCAACCTATTTTTCACCATCAGCCTGACAAAGGATTTGCGTATCCTTAAAGTTACGGGACTTTTTGAATAAGGTCCTTGCTTTGGCGCGAGGGGGGGTGATATATGAAAACATATGAAAAACATAAAGCGACAAAATTTTCTGTGGTGCTGCATCTGTAATAGGTTCATAACATATCATATGGGTTTCAACCTTGGCCTACTTTAAGGTCACAGAGGTCAAACTTTCATAAAAACCACGAGGAACATGTGAAAAACACATTTATGGACATATTCCTTGACTATTTCTGATAAAATGAAGACATTGTGTGTGTGGTGTATCTGTAACAGCTTCATATCATATCACATAGCTTTTGACCTTGACCTACTTTTCAAGGTCAGGACTCAAACTTTAAAAAGACAAGATTCTGATACAATGTTGCAACTACTGTTGCCTGCGTTTCATCTGGAGAACCTGAACCTGAAACTTTGAAATGTATTAGGTACCGGGTACTCAACCACGATATGCGCAACACCCTTGGAATTTCGATCCAACTTTCGCCAAGGGTCGATGTGTTAAAAACACATGAAAAAGAACCATGTCACCGTAAGTTCCTATCAAATGCGGGGAGGTATGCGATGGGCTCCACATCGACATTGTTTTGAATTCATCTATGTTTTAGTATAGTTCATCGTTTTAGCTCTCTGCCTCTTCTTGTAGTGTTCATTTCGATACATTTTTAATTTGTACTCAATAAAATTTTGAAATTGATATACATGTACACGTACATGAAACATTGTTGAGGAAACCTTTAAAAAATAAAAATGCAACGAATTCATTAAGTGGATTTTATGAAAGTTTACCTGACATGCATCTAAGCTACCTGTGTTTTTTTCTTTGTTGTTGTTGTTGTTGTTTGCTTTGGAGGGGTTCTCCGCTTTACAAAAAGATTACAGCAAATTTTAAGGCGCTGACTGTGTGCCATCGCGAACGAGACAGTGAGACTTGTATCAAAATGATTTTCTTTTGCTATATACCTTTCCAACAAATATGGCGGCCTACGGCCTATGGCGGCATAAGGTTTGGTATAACAAGAGGCTATTGCATTGGACGTGGCTGACTTCCGCTGTCTCCTCATAATGCATTGTGGTGTGGTTCACTACGTTTTTAACTTATCACACCAGTACAACATTGTGAGGAGACATACCACCAACTCAGTGTCAGAGAGCTTAAACAGAACTTCTCTACTGCAGTAACACTGTCAGCAGAGGCGAGGATCCAACGGATGCTGAAGTCATTGCCAAATTATGAACGAAAGGCCCGCCCTGTAAAGGACAGTTCCAAGCCCATGATAGTCTACATAATATTTATTCCTTCGAGTTTGATAAAACTTGTAAGTATTGTCCAAAGGCTTATTGGTTCCACAAAAATCTGCCCTTTTCGGAACGAACATCTCATGATCTGACAGCAACGTCGTGTTTATTATAGACATCGTGCGAAAGTCGGCCATCACAGGTCAGAACGGGTAAACAAACCTTGGGCCTAGTGCATTGTACAGACGGTAAGCACAGGAGCCAATTGTACAAATGCACTAGGCCCCCTAGGCCGAGCCCTTCTGAGCTGTCATGGCCGACTTTCGCCGGATGTCTATTGCAGAATGCACAATGATGCGAGCGGGGGACTCGCAAACGAAGAAGGATGGGGATGGAGATTTCAATATTTTTTTCCTTTTTTAGGATGATGAGCATGAGAAAATATCGCTTGCAGCCTACTTTGACCAGGTGAGAGTAAGCCTCGTTCACACAAATGTGTTCTTCCTTCGTCTCCCAGCTTCTGCGAACAAAATCAACGTTTCTACGTTCGAGTTCCGTACCAAGGTTGAAGGAAGCAGTTTTATATTCTTCATCCACAGGAGTAGGAAACAGTTTTATATTCTCCTTTCCACAGAAGTAGGAAGCAGTTTTATATTCTCCTTCCACAGGAGTAGGAAGAAGTTTTATATTCTCCTTCCCACAGAAGTAGGAAGCAGTTTTATATTCTCCTTCCACAGGAGTAGGAAGCAGTTTTCTTCCACAGGAATAGGAAGCAGTTTTATATTCTCCTTCCACAGGAGTTGGAAGCAATTTTTTATTTTCCTTCAACAGGAGTAGAAGGCAGTTTCATATTCTCCTTCCACAGGAGTAGTAGGCAGTTTCATATTCTCCTTCCACAGGAGTAGTAGGCAGTTTCATATTCTCCTTCCACAGGAGTAGTAGGCAGTTTCATATTCTCCTTCCACAGGAGTAGTAGGCAGTTTCATATTCTCCTTCCACAGGAGTAGTAGGCAGTTTTATATTCTCCTTCCACAGGAATAGGAAGCAGTTTTATATTCTCCTTCCACAGGCGTAGGAAGCAGTTTTATATTCTCCTTCCACAGGAGTATGAAGCGTTTTACATTCTCCTTCCATAGGAGTTGGAATTTTTTATTTTATATTCCGCAATATTTTTTCATCTTACACAATAATGCAGTGCATTCTCCGGTCTCATCTCCTATTCCAGTATTGGTATGATGAATACCTTAAGTGGAATACCTCCGATTATGGCGGGCAGGAGAAGGTCATTGTAACTAATAAGTTCATTTGGACGCCAGATACGATCTACGCTGACAGGTGGGTGGTCATAATATGACTTGGGAAATATCAAATTGGCAGTAGCCCACTTTTAATCTCTGTAGCCTACTTTATTTCCAAATTTAACATGACAACCTATGTTTTTCATATTTCCACTATTAAATCACACGAAGCATTCTTTAAGTTGCACTTCATCGCATCATTTCACATTATATTTCTGGTCAATGGAACGCCAAGCCCTTTGCTAGCAGACATCTTGCCGAAATTAGGTCATCACCATGGGAATTCTCTTCCAGAGTGACAGATGATTGGTTCTTTCATCGTTATGGAAGAAATCACCATGACGATGACCTAATTTTGGCAAGATGGCTGCTGCAAGCAAAACTCACCTACATGTAGACGGTAATCTTTTCTATCGTCATCTTTCAGCCTCGGCGGCGTGAACGACGTTTCCTACAAGTTGGGCGAAGTCAACATTGTTGTACACCACGACGGACGATGTACATGGCATTCAACCCGTGTGTTCACCCGGACATGTAATCTAGACATGACGTTCTTCCCGTTCGACACCCAGATCTGTCGATTTAGATTTCAGAGTCGAAGTCACGACCGTCAGTTGGTACATCTAGCTGTGGGAAATCGATCAGGCGCAGATGCTCCTCTGGAGGCCCTGGTGAATTCTGGAGATGGACAATGGTACTTCATCGAAGCTGATGCAAAAATTCGCGTGGATGCCAGTAAAAACTGGTCATATTATCAATTTACCCTCGAAATGAAGAGGAAGCCGTCCTATTTCATCATTAACATCTTGGGACCATGTATCCTTATTTCTCTAATGATTCCCGTTATGTTTTATCTGCCTGCTGATTCTGGCGAGAGGGTCTCAATGGGCGTGACGATCCTGCTAGCGTTCTCCGTGTTCCAAATGGTTGTCGCTGATAGCCTGCCAAAGACCAGTGACAGCACCCCAATCATAGGTAAGATTTAAGAAAAGAAAAATTTCTTAGATAACATTCAAATCATATTCTCTCCAACTTTTGCTCTGATAAGAGAAACTTCCTTTTCAGTAATATTCATCATGACGTTAATGGCTACGTCAGCAGCATCAATCATTTCAACCGTTGTAGTGGTACATATGCATCTGCGAGGGGGCGCCACCATGCCAAGATGGCTGCGTTTTCTCGTTCACATCATGGCAAAGATCACGTGCATGTCCAAATACGATAGGCCTACTCTTCTAGCCTACAGCTTGGAGGAATTATACTGACTGTCAGTATAATTCCTCCAAGCCTACAGGTACAGACCCGGGACTGCCGTTCTGACGTTACGGATCAACGTCAGCCCAAACTAGAGTCTGGCGAGATCGATGTAATATAGTGTTCCTGAATATTAATGTGTCCCTTTACTATTTCCCTTAAATTTCACCCCATCTTACAAATTGGCCGGCCGGCCTACTAACAGAGGGATGCAGCTAAGACCGATTGGAGGACACTATTCTTTTTTAATGTATGGGGCCGGACCATGTTACTGTTCCAGCCCGTCTAGATAAACTTAAGAGACAAAACCTGTGAACAGTTTGTTTAGCTGGTGACGAAAGCGCCAGACGCACCTTAAATATAGCTATTGATTGATTATTTCTATGGTCTTAATGTATAAAAATGGTCGTTATTATGCGAACTAGGATTTATCTTTTTAGCAACAAAAGTAAAATATCTTTCGAGAAATGAGGTTAAAATGCCTTCGGCAATATTCTTATGCATTTTATTTCCACACGCAGGTTGAGATACTTTTCAAATCGGGAATACATGTAGTTTTAATTGGCTACCGCTGCCAATCGGGTCAGCATTGTGTTCAATGAACAGCGCCGCATCACTTGTAGCCTGGTTCCCTGGCCACCGTCTAGATGGCGCTGCGGAGACGGTGCGTAGACGGTGGCCAGAGAACCAGGCTACATCACTTGCGGCGCCGTTTTTGGCACTATGGGTCAGTGCCGTAGCTAATGTTTGTATAGAGTGCACGCTAGTTCAACCCTCCGACGGTGGGGGAATCGGTACAGCTGCGAAGAAACCAAAGAAAGCAACAACGCCAACGATATTAATTAAAAAATAAATGATCATGAAAAACCTGTCTAGAATTCTCGCCACCTCTTTCCACTGCTGCTTTAATTCCTTTTTCTTCGCCAATTCCTGTTTGAATTTGAAATAGTTATTCAGGGCATCATTGATATGCGACAAATAATATGTTACTTTCTCTGACTCGGTTTGCATTGAAATGGTTGGTTTGTGTGCATTAGTTTGGTTCACGACCGATAGGTGGATGTCATATTGCGACTTCTTACGTCTGGCGGTGGAGTTATTCCGGCACGCGATTGATGGGACGCCATTGTGTTCTTCCGTTTGGAGGTAACTTGCCGTTGATGCTCTCCTGCTGGCGAGAAACGCCTCTGCATCCGCCGACCGATTTGTCCTGGCCACTGCCGACTCGTACATGAAGACGATTCTTGCTAGACATTCGATGACAACGAAATGGACCCACCTTGGCATCGTGGATTCCCCACGGAGGTGAATTTGTAGAACAATCACCGACAACGCTATGGAAATGGCAGAGGTACCCATCAGGATGATGATGTAGAGAACTGAAACGAGATGTTGAAATAATATGAAAAGTCCACAGTGACTTCGGTGTCGTACAGGGTCTGCATACCTTTGGGGAACTCCCCCCAAACCCCGCGTCCATTAGAACGCTAATTTTCTTTTCCACCCGTTTTGTTTTGGTCGTTCGGAAAGTTCGTATTCGGTCTGTAGATGAAGTACACTAAAATGGATTCGTTGCTGTAACTCCAGCTCACACAGAAAAATATTCATCTCCACTTGAGATAAGTGCTGTCTTGAAGCCCTTTGAAACACAAATATCTTGTATTTGAGATAATAATATCTCGAATCGAGAAAGCATCTGTCTAGTGGCAAAACCTGATATATTTGTGACTCTACCTGAGACAAATAGCGTGTTAAGCCTCCCGATACGCAACGTATCTCACGCTTGAGATATCAATAACATCGAATCGAGATATTGGTCATCGCAAATAAACTAGATCAGTGGGCGGGCCACCAGTTGGGCCTGACGAGATAACAGTGTAACAGAGTTGCAATTTGCAAAAAAATATTACAGAAACGCTGACTTACGAAAGCAAACACATAAGAATATTGATAAACTATTGTTTGAAATCTGAGATACAAATTATAGGTTGTGAATGTTTCCCTTTCAGAATTATAAAGACAATAATTGTACAGCGTTGGTTTTCTCTCAACCAATACCATGCAAAAGATTCTCTGTGCTGTGCATTGGTCTACCCTATCAAACTCAACTCTACACAGCTTCTCGGCCTATTGGCTAAGTTGCATTTTAAGAGTTGCGGTCTTTTTGCATTGCGACAGTTAAGCAATCAAGGCCAAATAACTCTACTAAGGGTTGATGCAACCATGTGGTCGGTTACAAACAACCCAACAGTTGGGTTGAAAGATCCAACAATTGGGGTTGATAAAGAACTCAACTGTCGGGTTGATACAAACAATCCATAAGTTCATAAAATCAAAATGAAGGTCATCTCATCTGTCTCCATCCTGGGAACCCAGGGCATTTCCACTCTGCATAGCGCGTTACAATGCCCTGGGGAAACCCACCCCGTTTCTGTGGGGAAGAGGGCTGTACTAGTTCCACAGCGAAAAGGCGCCAATTTCAACAGGGCCTCGGACGTGCGAGTAGGGGAGTGCGTTTTAGAGGACCTGTTGCAAGAGGATGATCTGTCTCCAGAGAAGAGCACAAAATATCATCCAGAATATTTGACTGGGGACAGTCGAAATGAACCTCGTTTCAACTGAACACATTTCAGTCTCAAATAGAGACCACTGTTAACTCATATCGAGACGGCCGTCATCTCAGCTGGCAGATTTGACTTGAGACAGTCCTATCTCTACATGAAACATAAGTTATTCGTACTGAGATTCAAAGATCTCAACTTGAGATACAAAAGTAACTTCTTTTACGGACAAGCGTTCAAGACATTTTTATCTCAAGCTGAGATGAATATTTTTCTGTGTGCTCAACCAATCAGAAATTATCTCATTTGTTGCGGGGTTATTTTGAGAAATAAACACTGCCAATCAGGAGGCTGCATTTCATTTTGCATCGGTGTGAACGCGGAAAATTCCTCCTGGAATCGAAGTCCGGCTGCCATTTTCCCACTGGATTAAGTCTTTGTGAAGGATTATGTCGCAATCCCTCACTATCACCGTTGAGAATGCATGGGATTTGTATTGAAGACTTCGGTTTCTTGGACGTTCTCCACTGGTACACAGGTGTTTATGACTGAGAATGCCTCCCGAACGTTGGCGGACACTCAAAAATAGAGCAACATCAGTGCCACCGGGGGACAGAGAAAAATACTACACATACAACATGCCAGCTTACCAATGACGGGCGTAGCATCACTGGTGTTTGGCAAGGCCTCCGAAACCACCATCTGGAACACAGAGAATGCCAATAGAATGGTCACCCCCATCGACACTTTCTCTCCAGAATGCGGCGGCAGGTAAAACATAAGGGGTATGAGAAGCGAGATCACGATGCACGGACCGAGAATGTTCAAGATGAAGTACGTCGGTTTCCGCTTCATAGTGAATGTCACTTTGTAGTATGACCAATCCAAATACGGTTCGACGAACACCGACGCTTCGGCTTTGACGAAATTCCATTGGCCGTCTTTTGACCTCATTAATTCATCCAATAGGATCGATTCCTGTTGTCCGTCAACAAGTTTGACAGCCATTGTCAAAGATGGCCGATGTTGGGTCCGACTTTCAAACCGGAAGTAGCATTGTTGCGTGTCGTAGGGAAAGTAGGTCATGTCCAAATTGCATGCGCGGACGAAGACACGGTTTGAGTACCACGTGACGTTGCCGTCGTACCAAACGACGAGGTCGACTGTGCCAAACGTGTACGACACATCATCGATACCGCCATGGCTGAAAGAAAATAAATCTGAATGAAGCAGCAGTCAGCTTATTGCCAAAAGATGGCAGTAAAGATGTAGCGAACCAATGCAAAAGGAAATTCTCTTGATTGGTGCTCAGTCAACCATGAATGGGTCCGCTGGAAATAAAAGTGGAAAATAAGAAGTGTGAAATAATGTATTGGCATTTTGCGCGATTTTTTCAATTTCTCAAAATTGGGGTAAAAGTTTTGCCCATTTTGAGAAATATCGCCCGAAAAATCCAGACAAATGTCATGTCATTTTAAGAAAATTTCTCAAAATGGGAAAAAATTCTATCCCAATTTGAGAAATTGAAAAATTCGCCTGAAAGTGCAAAATTTCCGGCTTCTTATTTTCCACTTTTATTTCTTACTCCCTTTCTTATGTCGTATCGGACTTATTAGAAATCGAATTGGAATTCAGCGTCACCTGTATCCTGCTCCAGCCCCTACCTGTCAGCCGCTATGATATCTGGTTTCCAGATATCATTGTCAGTTAACACAATTCTTTTCACGCCGTTGTAATCATCTGGATCCCAAGAAATATATTCGTCATGCCAATACTAAAAAAGAGAGATTATAGAAAATAACCATACATGTACTTTCTATAACCATAACGTAGATTATATTTTGTGGTTATCGCGAGACAACCCAGAGTATTAACTGAAGAAAAAGAAGCCTACAATAGGAGCAGTCAGCCGCGCATATTGCTAACAGATGGCAGCACAGTCTTAGCGGACCAAATGTACAGGAAATCTATTATGATCGCTGCTCGATCGATAATGACTGGGTCCGCTAGATGCATTCAATTGGGCCCTAGTGACACCTAGTGGTCAACTCGCTGACAGCTCCTATTCTGTCTGCAGTTTGTCAAGAATGTCATACATCCCGATAAGGTTTTTTTGGCAGAGGTGTTCCTGTACTACTGGTATGCTGTGTACTTACCAGGTCAAAGTACGCTGCCATCGAAATGCGTTGGTCTTCATCGCTCTAAAAAAATAATGATTTTTTTTGATAACGCTCTGTTATTGAAAACCGTACCAAAATGCTGCTAGAGATTCCGGAACTACTCATTCCGGTCATTGAACAGACTTTATCGTCCAACATTTATTTTATTCCTCCAGTCATTTCATGGAAATTTGGTCATGTAATCACCCATCGAATGCCGGTGATTGCATGAATATTACATGGGTCACGGTGTGAATTTTTAGCTCGCTCCTCTTCATCAGTTTGTGTGCAGAGCGAGTCGCGAGACCAAAACCGCGATGCATGTATCGGAGGATGGTTCGTCATAGTAATTTAGGCAACGACATAATCACTAACCAGTTCGACAAGGCTTCTTGGATAAAAGCTGATGTTGATGTACATTGGGAGCGAGGAGTTCTTGATTGGTCTCACTCTCTTCTCATAATTCGGTATAGACGACATCTTTTGGACGACCTCGGCCTCCGGAGCGCTTGCACCAGTGGCTGCAAATATCAAAAGACGTCAAAAACACTGCTGGGAGAACCAAAATTTTTAAAAGGTTTACTCTAATTTCCTTTTTAATAACGAGCACATCTGAGTGCGAGAGATTCTTCGAAACCTAGTTAGTAAAGTTTACCAAACCTTCTCGTATTATCAGAAAGATTCTACGAAGTGAGGTTGATTAAAGTCCCACAGTATGTATGAGGTGACTCTTTCTCCCTCCCCACCTTGATAAGACTGGTGTCCTGTCCAACCTAGCTAGCCAGTGGCAACACCGAGGCTGGGCTGATACTATATCAAAACAAAAATGGCCGCCATACTTTTATCACTTGAGAAGTTCAACGTGCTATTATAGCGTGACTACCCTTCATCAGGTAAGGTAACATGCTTCAACTCATTCTTTTATGTGTAGCAACATTCTCCCTGCCTGATTGGTAACTTAGACCATTCAAATAGATAGATTTGAACAGTCTTTCGAGCATGAATAGACGACGTTGCCTAAAGGTCAAAGGTTACGTCGGCTGTCGCAAGATACAAAACCTACTAACGCATACTCTCCGGCTTTAATAGCTTCTTTTATCAAATCAGACATTCCTTTGATTGGGTCGACAGAAAAAAATCTTTGAGATTAAGTAGTGAGGTTTGTTTTGAATGAACAACAGGGACAATGCTTTTTCGTCTCACTAAGACATAGACTGGGTCATATGAATAAAGACTAGTAAATGCTTTTACTTCAGATTTGTACAGCATTGCCAAGTGCATTTGTATTGCAAAATTCAAGTAAAAGCATTTACTGGTTATTGTTCATGTGACTCTGAAAGCTCAATGAAGAATTCGCCTCATTATCAATGATTTATCAGTTCAGTTTGTCATTCAGAATGATACGACTGAAATGCTATGTTCCAGTAATTTCCATCCTTATCATTTGCAATGCATCATGTTCACGTATCTCTCATTATTGGTATTTCACCGGATATTGGAGAAGTTTTGCCCATTATTGTTTTTGACAATCCCTCCACACTTGTTAATTTGCTTGTGAATTGTTTGTTTTATAATGCATTAAACTTTATCCAAGGTTTTTCTCATGAAGTTGACTTATTAAAAACTTTTCCACTGCACTGAAAAGTACCTGTGTGTGTATAAAACTTAAATATTTTTAAATGACTTCATCAATTTGTTGATAAAAAGCAAGAAGTCAACCTCCAGAATTCACGAATTTTCGACCCCAACCGGGGTCTTTTTCAAGTGGATCTTTACAATCTGAAACTCTAGAAAAGACTGAGGAATAGCCTGAGGAATAGCCTGAATAGCCATCAATTTGTTGAGAATCCTATTCAGAAGAACTTTATTTATTTATTTATTCATTGCTATTATGTTTTTATTTTATTATTGTATTTTTTAAATTTACATGTATATATATATTTTTATTCATTTATTTTTATTTTTATTCCATTTTTTATTTCATTTTTTAGTTCGTTTTTTATCTTATTTTTTATTTTATTTATTTTTTAATTTTTTATTTTATTTTTTATTTTAACTTTTATTTTACATTTTTGTTCTATGTTTTATTTTGTTGTTGTTTTCTATTTTTATTTTATTTTATTTTTTCAAAAATTTTTCTAATTATGCTTTGATGTGATTAGTATTTTATTGAAGAAAACGCTAATTTTTCAAGCGCATCGAAACCAATAACAGGAATTCTAGAGTTAAATATATTTTGTGGAATTTTTAACTTCCAACTAGTGCGGCATGAATATTTCTGCCCTTTAAATGGATTTTAAATAATTTTTAAATGATTTTTTCGTAATTGTAAGTCTGGCGTAATTGAAGTAAAATTGGTGTAGCACTATAATCAGCTGTGGTGAGGTTTATTCTTGGGATAATCCTACCAGCCACACCTGATCTGTTTTCCCTTTTCAAATTGCTTGATATTAAATCCTTCACCACGATGATTGTTTTTATTGCTAGATGTAGAAATTATTATTGACGATTACGAGAAGGGAAATGCTGCGCTCGTTAACTTTTTCCGCTTCATTTCACATCCCATCAACAAGCCAACAAATTATTTGTAGAAAACATTATTGATTGACCAATACTAGGTCAATGAACGATTCGCGTTCATTGCTGTAAGTCAGGCAACACTTTCTTATTTATATTTTTGTCATGCTTGAAGTAGGCCTACGAACGCGCTTAATTATTTGAGAAAAAATAGCGGGGGTTCAGCAAGAGACTCCCGAATTGAACTAGACTGGTTCCCGTATTTGCCGCCCCACTCCCGAGGCACTAAAGGCCTATGTACACTATCAACATTTCAGGACACATGTCGGGATACATGTCCGACACACCGTGTTGCTGGAAAAGTTGACAGTGTGTACAGAGCAAAAATATTGGCAACATGTGTCCCAACACTGTGTCGCAACATGTGTCCCGACATGTGTCTAGTGTATACAGGGACAAAATTTCTGTGTCCATCTGTGTCGGACACATGTGTCGCGACATGTGTCCTGAAATGTTGATAGTGTACATAGGCCTTAATGGCCGTCCCAAACGATTGATTGCTCTTTTATTGAATGACACGACCAATCAACGCGTTTTCCCGCTGCTTTCGGCCGATCACGTGACGATTAATGGACGACAGGCGCTACCGATCTCAGAAAAGTCCAACCAGTGCGATAGGAACCATTCTATTCTACATATACAGACGGCTATCTCACATATCAAACCTAAAATATGAGTAGGACATAACCAAAAATAGATAAAGACCGCCTTTATCTATTTTTGAATGACCTATTTCCCATAAGTTCATGTAGGCCTACACGTATAGAGCACTCGGAAAATGAGGTCGCGCGCCATTATTGCACCATTCATTCGCAACGCACTGTCCCATTTAATATATCAGCGTGTGGACTTGCAAGGCATTTCTCAGGTTCGTTCGACGAGAGTAAGTAGGCTATCACAATGTATCGTCCATTTTTAAGATGGGGCTTGTTCAATTTCCCCCTCATCTGTTTGGTTTTTCAACAGATAGGTCTGACACTTTGCCAGAATGTAGTTTGTTATCGTTTGGATGTTTTCCACTGCACTGACAAATCCTTCCGATAGTTGCATCGCCACTCGAAAGATGGCTCCGCTGTCAACTAAGATTGGTGCGCGTTCAGTTATTTTGATTCACGCGCGGGAAAGTTTTGGTTTAAATGACCTGGGAACGAGCTTGCGGAAGGTTCGGCCTTTCCGCCATGTTTTAGCACTGTGAAAGCAAGGTGTGTACAGCGAACGCTCGCTTCTTATCTACCGTTTAACTTTTATGAGCTCTAGGAGGAGGGTGGTTTCAGTTCGAATTGTATCTATTGATGACATGAAAAATTTACATGTTCCACAGACATCATGGCGACCTCTCCTTGCTCAGAAGTTGAGGATGTGCGGTTATTAGATGTTGATGTTGATCACGAAGACTTAGAAAAAGGTGTCTACCAGGTCTTAGCAGAATTGCGTAGCAGTTGGAAGAAGGAAGACATTAAAAGAAAGGTAAGTATCGTCATGTTAAGTCACTAAAATGGAGCCGTTGTGCGATGATTGGAGATGGGTTCTTCTTTCCGCCGTAGGATGGCGCAACTGGATGACACGTCTTTTTGGTCCAATCACATCACGTTTCCAGCTTTTACATGTATGACACATGTAATATGAACTTTTATGATAATTTATGCCTGGTGCAGGAGAGGTTAGGATTGCCGCTTGGTTCGTTTTCATTCGCGCAGAAAAATTTCCGCTACTTCAACCTCGTCCCCAGGGCTTATTGTCTGCAGTAAATAGGTCTCCGACGGAGGAGGGAGACCTGGGAACGAGGTTGACGGCGTTACTTTATCTGTTTTACTTCCCCGTCGCTAGTGATGCCTGCGTCAAAAGTTGTGAAACAGTCGCCGTGTTCGTATTTTATTTTCCCTAAAACACAATCAGTTACCCATCCCGATTGCGTACGCCCCCTAACCACCGGTAATATTCCTTCCAGTACATTGATCAAAACAGTGCCCATGCAAATCGCACTTTTGTGTGCTACGTCACAGACGATTACGATGACGCAGCGGTTTTCCGCGTAAAAACCGATCGTTTCCAGCAGTTTGTCGACAGAGACATTTCCTTAAAGAGTTTTTTACTCTTCAACGAAATCGGCGTGGCACCAAAGCTGCTTTGTCGTCTGAAAAACGGCCTCTGTTGCGAATATATCAAGGGGAAGACATTTTCAAAGGACCACCCAGAAAAGTTGAAGGATGTTTCTATAGCAAAGTAAGATTTGTGCCAGTTTGATGTCTTTGTTCTTTGATGCGCTTCGATTCCTTTTTGTAAGCTTTTCTCTCGTTTTCAAAGTTAGCCAGTAATACTGAATACTTTTCTTTTCTCAGAAATGTGGCTAAAGAACTGGCCAAGATTCATGCCAAAGAGACGACCAGACTTGCGGCAGAAAAGTACGAAATGACGAAGGAAAACGCTCCTTGGAAAATCTTCAACATTCTTATAGACGGTTGGTCTGCGTCCTATACTGACAAGGAATGTCAAGAAGCGTAAGCATTGATGTGACCGTGATACAAATACGTCATCAACGTCGTCGTCGTTATTTAAAATTATAAATTGTCTTGTGGTCGCGTCGTCATCTTCATCAAGTTCGACCAATGATCACCTTGGAAGATTTTCCCATAAACACCAATCGTTTACCCTGTCCACTCTGCCCAGCGTTTAATTCCATGCCACTGGACGGTGGAATTGTTGGCGGAAAAATTGAAATATCACCAAAAGACGGCGCTGATGACGCCTGCGCAATCACGAGCCGCGATTGACAGTTCAGTGAGCGACCATAGCCTACGCGACGCCACAATGATCATCCGTCGCTATGGCCCCAAAGTGGCGATGAAAGCGGATCACTGATTGGCTAGCTAGTTTGGGGTCAGTTCTAACACGAAGTAGTGACGCCTATTGGTCATCTTCTGAGAATCGTGTGAATGGAAGCAGTTTCTGAGCGCGGGGAAAACGGGGAGCGGTTCGACTCAAACTTCCCACATTTCAGATTTCTCCACGTTTTGTTGACGTCACTGCGGTGTACGGTAGCAGTGAAAACGTTCATGTTGTTCCGTATTCTCGTCAGATCATGCAACTTTCTTTTACAGATTAGACAATCATGAATTTCCCACAAAAGAAGAGTACCTCTCCGAAAAGACAGAAATGGAGAAAGTCATTAATGACCTTGACCTTCCATTCGGGTTCTGCCACAACGACAGTGGTTTCGGAAATGTGATTTTCATCGAAGAAAAGGGTTGGTTCGCATTTTTATGGTACCTCGGGTCCAGCTTTTAATTCCATGCCACATACATGCAGTTATACTACGCTAAAAAAACGTTAGCATTGTTGGCGGGAAATTGAATTCTCTACAAAAGACGGCGCTGATGACGCCTGATTGGTAGTTGAGCCGACGCCGCCGTATAGGATATAGGCCTATCTTTATTGGCTGAAACACGTAGATCATCTGCCGCTTTATGGCCCCCCAAAGTGGTCCTCAAAGAAGATCTCTGATTCGTTAGCTAGTTTGCGCCAATTCTAACACGCACACTGATGACGCCTATTGGTCATATTCTATGAATCCCGTGATCTGAAGCAGTTCGTCGTAGCGCGAACGGTGATATGGGAAACGGTTCGAAACTGATTGTATTCCTCAAGATGCTACTCCGTTTCGTGTGGTATAATGATATCGTTTCAATTTGTGGTATGCGCAATGGTGTTTGGGGTGGGGGTCCAAATTTGACGTTGGACGTCGTATGAGTAGACATGAGAATGCGTCTCAGCTAAGGTCACGTGATTCCATTCATGACCAGAAACCTTTTTTCAGACCGTGTTGTCCTGATTGACTACGATGTATGCGGCTATAATTATTATCTACTCGATTTGGCCCATTACACCGTCGGCGCATCCCTCGGCTACCCCAAGTCGACGCCAACAGACGAGATGCCTTCGCTCTTCCCGCCGGAACAGTTGAGAGACATCTGCCGGGCATATCTTGAAACACTACGGCGTGTTGATTCATGGGATCGTGACGTCATGGATGAAGATGTTGAACGTCTTTATGTCCAGTTGGTGAAAACATCTTTCGTTAGTATTAATTTGCTTTTCCTCTTTTGGTAAAAATGAGTAAATGGTAAAAGTGAGTCAATTTGCTATTTCGAACAGAGGGCGTACAACATTTTGGTTCCCGAAGCCGCCACTAGGGCTAGAAGCCTTGGCTCTGGCTACCACTTTATTGGTGACGTCATTGTAGTCCATCTTTCAGTAAAATTTTATGTTTTATGCCGAAGCCTTCTAGCCCTAGCGGTGTTCGGGAACCAACGGGCGCTATAACTTGTCATTGACGACCTCATAAATTATTGTAAGTAGATAAAGTCACCTGATCGGAGAGCCCGCCGCAATGAAAGTTGGCGCCAATAAATTATTTGATTTTACCGGCGTTTCTTTTCCAGTACTTTATTTTGTACGTCGTGGCAGTCACTGGTCTCCTGGCGGGGTCTCCAAATGTCGCTTGGCAAATGCGCCAAATTGATCACCTGAGGTAAGGCCCACAATTTGCAAAAGGGTACTACCCTACCTTAAGAAATCCTGGCGGAGAACGCTGCTCCTGATGTCCCCCTGTGTTGTTTGTCACAGGATTAAGGGTATTGGACTCGATAGAGTCCAATTTGATGCTTATGTATTGTTGGGGGACATCCTAATGGGGCATTAGATTCTATTACACCGGCACAAACCTTTGGTCCTACGCCAGACCTCCCCATTTCATTTCCAATCCCGTTCCAGGTCCGGCATCAGACTGTGGAACTGGTATAAGAGGGAGAAAGAGAGGGTTATATCAATGAAGGTCCCGGATGTCCCTCCCATACGTAACAGCTAGAGGGGATGGAGTTAGTGTCACTGCACCGGTGGTGTGATAGAATCTTATGTCGCCTCCTCCAGATGTAATTTGGAACAAGCGCCACGGGAGTGCAACGGCAAAGACGGGAACCAGCTTAGGCCCCTGGTCTTCCAAGAGTCAAATTATATGTTGCCACTTTATCTGCAAATGTACTGTTGCGCATATCAAAGGGGCAATAATTGCCTTATAATTGGCATTTGCTGACAATCTACAGGTTGATTTTTGATTTTTGATTTTTTCGAATTTTGATGTAACCACGTGCAGTTGTTGGCCACTGTGTGCCCAATGGTTTGAAAACTTTACGTTTTAGAAATAACACGAGTTTTGCATTTGTGTTTCGACGGCAAAAAATGCAATATTGCTTCATTACGCAAAGAGGTATGTCGACGCGATGTGATGTACACATCATTTATTCGGCAAATAAAACTACTAATTCAAAATTCGTCTTCCTATCAATGGGACTCTCGTCGCGCGGTCATTAGACTGGTACCCGGTCCTAACGATTTTACATCGTTGGTAGGATCATGTACTAGTCTAGGGCGTCATAGCATACCTTGAGGTTTTCTTCTTGTGCAGAAGGCAGAGACTCTTAAAGGCCTGAACCCACTGTCTCATTTTCACGCCGCGATTACGCGCTGGCCTGTCATTTTCACAGGCAAAAGGCAATAACAAAAAATTTCTGCTATTGAAAAAGTAGCATCAAAGAGCGACAGCCCCTGCAAACTTCTTGTCCTATACTTATTATCAAAAACTAAAATAGGACATAACCTATTTGCCATCATAGGCAAGTTCTTGTATACATTGTACATACAGAACACATGGGAAATGAGGTCGCCCGTATTGCACCATTCATTCGCAACGAACTGTCCCATATTTATATCAGCGTGTGGACCTGCAAAAGACATTTCAGAGGTTCATTCGACGAGGGTAAGTAGTCACAATTTGCATGTATCTCCCATTTAATAGAATAGGGATTGTTCATTCACTCCTACTCTGGATACTTATTTAGCAGATGGGTCTAACACTTTGCCATATTTGCTAACGTTGTTTCTATTGTTTGCATGTGTTCTCATTCCAAATCGCCGTCCTCCCGATAGTTACATCGCCACTCAAACGATGGCTCCACTGTCAGCTAGATTGGTCCGCCTTCACACGCAATGTTTGATTTAGGCGCGTTTCCGAGGGAACGTGTTTTGGTCTAAATGACCTGGGAACGAGCTTGGGGAAGGTTGGGCCTTTCCGCCATGTTTTTGCTACTGTGAAAGCGAGCTGTTTACGGTGATAGAAATGGTATTTGCGCTTTATCCATCAAACCCACTGAGCCACGCTCAGACATGGTTCCCGTCTTTGCCTTACACTCCCGCCATTTTCGTATAACACTTCGGGTCTTTCCGTCATTCTTCGTATTGCACAATATGAGGATCAAAATGGGCAAAAATTGCCAATCGTTCTTCTACCCATCATGTCAAAAGCACATGACACTATTTTGGGCCCCATATTGTGCAATAATATTGATCGTGTATATCTGGGCCTTCAGTTGAGAATGCACTCCCGCGGCGCTCATTCCGCAACGAAGGAGCGCCGCGGGAGATGGGGCGAATAGTGTATTACCCCTAGCGGTGAGATTTGGAACCAATCTGATAATTCTACCCCTAAGTAATTATTTTGACTGTTGTCCATCATCGCTAGACTTTCATGAGAGGAGAGGGTAGTTTTCAGTTTGAACTCTATTTATTGATGACATCAAAAATTTCCATTTTACACAGATAAGGTGGTTGGCACATCATCATGGCGACCTCTCCATACTCAGAAGTTGAAAATGTGCGGTTGTTAGATGTTGATGTCGATCACGAAGACTTAGAAAAAGGTGTCTACCAAGTCTTAGCAGAATTGCGTAGCAGTTGGAAGAAGGAAGACATTAAAAGAAAGGTAAGTATCTCATGCTAAGTCACGACGACGCTGTGCGATGATAAGAGATATGGGTTCTTCTTTCCGCCGTAGGGTGGCGCAAGTGGAAAACACGCTTATTCTGTGGAATCACGACTTGTGATAATTTATGATAATTTATAATAATTATGATAATTTATGCCTGGTGCAAGTAGGTTCGGATTGCCACTTTCGTTTTCATTCGCGTAGAAAAACTTACGTTACTTCAACCTCGTCCCCATGGCTTAATTTCTGCGAGTAGGTCGCCGACAGAGGAGAGGACCGACGTTGACGAAGGACTGGAAGACCCTGGGAACGAACTTGACCAGTTGACGTTACTTATCTGTTCCGTCGCCGATGTGAGCAACAAGTTTTGAAACAGTCGGTCTGTACAATTCCGGCTGTTTGTATTTTATTTTTCCCTAAAACACAATCAGGTACCCATCCCGATTGCGTACGCCCCCTAACGAGTGACATTCTTTCCAGTACATTGACCAAAACAGTGCCCATGCAAATCGCACTTTTGTGTGCTACGTCACAGACGATTATGATGACGCAGTGGTTTTCCGCGTAAAAACCGGTCGCTTCGAGGAGTTTGTCGCTGGAGACATTGCCCAGAAGTGTTTTTTACTCTTCAACGAAGTCGGCGTGGGACCAAAAATGCTTTGTCGTCTGAAAAACGGCCTCTGTTGCGAGTACGTCAAAGGGAAGACATTTTCAAAGGAGGACGACCCAGAAAAGTTGAAGGATGTTTCTATAGCAAAGTAAGATTTGTGCCAGTTTGATGTCTTTGCTCTTTGATGCGCTTCGATTCCTCTTTGTATAAGCTTTTCTCCCGTTATCAAAGTAGCCAATGCCGAATGCCTTTTCTCTTCTCAGAAATGTGGCTAAAGAACTGGCCAAGATGCATGCCAAAGAGACGACCAGACTTGCGGCAGAAAAGTACGAAATGACGAAGAAAAACACTCCGTGGAAAACCTACGACCTTCTTATAGACGGTTGGCCTGCGTCCTATTCTGACAAGGAGTGTCAAGAAGCGTAAGCATTGAAGTGACCGTGATACAGCGTCATCACCGTCATCGTCAATGGGGATCCTAGCTACGATAGAGGGCAGCACACCGAAACCAGGTCCAATATGGATCCATTGATTGGCTCGCTGGTTTGGCGGCGCCAATTCTACGCACCGTTGACGCCTATTGGTCATCTTTTGAGAATTACATGAACCGAAGCAGTTTGGGACGGCGCGCGGGGAATAAAGGGGGCAGTTCGACTCGAACTTGTGTTGGAGTTTACTAATCTACCTACAAAATAGGTTCTTTATTTTCGAGTCGTGTCGCTCTGCGATGCACGGTGGCAGAGAAAACGTTTATGTTGTTCCGTATTCTCGTTAGATCAGCAACTTTCTCTTACAGATTAGACAATCATGAATTTCCCACAAAAGAAGAGTACCTCTCCGAAAAGACAGAAATGGAGAAAATGATTAGTGACCTTGACCTTCCATTCGGGTTATGCCACAATGACGTTTTTTATGGAAATGTGATATTCAACGAAGAAGAGGGTTCGTTCATATTTTTATGCTACACGCGGCCCGAGCTTTTAATTCCATGCCACGCACAGTAGTTTTACTTCTGCAGTAAAAAAACTGGTATTGTTGGCGGAAACATTGAATTATCGCCAAAAGACGGCGCTGATGACGCGACTTGAGCCGACGCCGCCGTAAGATATGTCTTGATTGGCTGAAACACGGCGAGCATGCCGCAGATCATCCATCGCTATGGCCCCAACGTGGTCCTGAAAGGGGATCACTGATTGGTTAGCTAGTTTAGCGCCAATTCTAACACGCACTCCTAGTGACCCCTATTGGTCATCTTCTGAGAATCGCGTGCCGAACTGAAGCAGTTCGTCGGAGCTCGAACGATGATACGGGAAACGGTTCGAGACTGCGGTGGTTGGAAACTTGCCTTATCAAAAAGAAGCTAATTGTGTCATGTGCTACACCGATATCGTTTCAAATCGATTTGCAGCACGTGCAACGAAGTTTTTGTTATTTGGGGGTCCAAGATTGGGAGATACGTCTCAGCTGAGGTCACGAAGTGATTGCATAATTGACCAGAAACCTTTTTTCAGACCGTGCTGTCGTGATTGATTACGATATATGCGGCTATAATTATTATCTATTCGATTTGGCCGGCTACGTCGCTGCCGCGGCCCTCGGCTTCCCCAAGTCGACGCGAACAGACGAGATGCCGTCTCTCTTCCCGCCGGAACAGATGAGAGACATCTGCCGGGCATATCTTGAAACACTACGGCGTGTTGATTCATGGGATCGTGACGTCATGGATGAAGATGTTGAACGCCTTTATGTCCAGTTGGTGAAAATGTCTTTCGTTAGTATTAATTTGCGTTTTATTTTACACATTGTACTCTTGGTTAAAATGAGTCAATGGTAAAAATGAGTCCGTCCATTTCGTATTTTTTATTATTATTCGTATAAATTATTATAAGCACTAGGTAAAGTTTCTGATCGGAGAGCCCGCCAGAGTGAAAGTTACCGCGCCCCCTTCGGTTTACCCGCTATCCACAACTGCTTCACTTCGTAGAAGTCGCCGCGTTTGGTCAACAGATGGCGTCAGGGCCTGGCCCGAGTTTTATAGCCTATCAGCACGCTGCTTTAACAACTCTTTGGCCCGTTGGCAACGGATTCTTGTGCTACCATGGCTACTAGATCACATGGTCCGCTCAGCCAATGAAAAAGTGTCTCAGGCCAGCTTGGTTTACTGGTTGCTCGACGCGCTCATTGGTCGAATCTCTCAGCGCCATCTGTTGACCAAACGCGGCGACTTCTGAAGTGAAGCAGTTGTGGAGAGCGGGTAAACTGAAGGGGACGCGGTACACAACTGCGTAGGGAGTTTCAATGAAAGTAAGCACCAATAAATTCTTGTTTCTTTTCCAGTACTTTGTCTTGTACATAGTGGCAGTCGCCAGTTACCTGGCAGCGTCTCCAAATGTCCATGGTTGGAAAACCCGTCATATTGAACACATGTGGTAAGACCCACAATTTGCAAAAGCGTGCGAGGACAAGTTGTTTTGGCGCATTTGACACTCTTAACCTCGTTTTCATGCCTGTGACGATTTATTCCCACGTGGCCACGGGGTTTTACGGACTCATAGTTTCAGCGCTATGGCTACCCGAAGCACAGCGAACTATGCCATCGGCACGTTTGCGAAAGTCTCACTGTGTAGGCCTACACTCCCTCAGTCACCGCCCAGGCGTGGCAAAATCTGATGCCCCCGTCTTCCTTATGCCCCCGTCATTGGGTTAGGAGTCTTGGTCTCTCTGGAGTCCAATGGGGACGCTAGCTCGACAGAGGGCAGCACACCCAAACCCGGTCCTAATACAATGGGCGCCTTTTGTGTGGGAAAATGATCAGGACCGGGATGTCAGTTTCATTTCAATAGTTTTAACCACTAGTGACACCTATTGAAGAAGTCGGTTCTTCAGAACCACTTATTAAACGGGGGTTGCATTTAATAGGGAGTTTTCGCAAAGCCCCCGAAACGCCAACGCGAACGTCTATCCTTTTGTTCGCTGCTCTCTTCGTGGCATCGAACAATAGGATTGGCGTTCGCGTTGGCGTTTCGGGGGCTTTGCGAAAACACCCTAATATTTCGTGGAAAACAGACGTAGAAACTTTTAGTCTTAAGCCAGACTCCTCATCTCATTTTCAATCCCCTTTTCAGGTGCGCCATCAGAGACTGGAACTGGTACAAGAAGGAGAAAGAGAGGTTTATATCAATGAAGGTCCCGGATGTCCCTCCCATACATAACAAATAAAGGGGCATGGAGCTCTAATTAAGCCATGCAAAAAAAATGGTTGGTTAGAATCCCCTCCCGCCATTGAAGTCATCCCCTCCTTAATTTTTTTTTATTTTTTATTTAAATAAAACAACACAGTTTTAAAGGATAGAAAATTATTTCTATTTCAATTCATACCTATTACATTGGAATTTCCTTCAGGTTGCCATGGTTACCATGGTAACATGCATCTCAATAAAAAAAAATTAAAAACCTCCCGTCCTCCTCAGAAAATTGAGAGTGGACGGATGCTAACCAACTATTTTTTTACATGGCCTTAGTGTCGCCTCCTTGGTTGTTTGTCACTGGGAATTAAGGGTCGTGGGATCTTTAATTCAAAAAGCCCCTGTCACTTTACGGGTTCGCATATCCTTTGTCGGGCTGATAGTGAACAATAGGTTGCTCACAAATGGATAATACATTTTTCCGTAAAGTTACATTCGTGAATAAGGTCCTGTAGATTGGTTCCCGAGTCTTTGCCGCTCCACTCCCGGGGTGCGACTGTCCGTTCCACGGGAGTGGAGCCCCGGCAACGGGAACCAGTCTAAGGTCCTTGGTCTTCCGAGAGTCAAATTATGGTGCCATCAATCCGCAGATGTATTGTTGCGCATATCAAAGAGGCAGTTGATTGTATAATTGCCCTGTAATTGCATTTAAGAATTAGGAATCAACTAACAATGTACCGGTACAGGGGGTTGGCTTCAATTTGTTTTTAAAGTTTTTGTAACCACGTGCAGTTGGCCACTGTGCGCCAAATGGTTTGAAAATCTTTCGTTTTGTAAAAAACACGAGTTCTGCATTTCCACGGCAAATATTAATGCAATATTGCTCCAAACGCAAAGAAGTCTGACGCGATGTGTTGTACAATTCCTTTATTCAGCAAATAAAACCCCTTATATTCAAAATTCGTCTTCCTCTCAATGGGACTCGTCGCGGGTAGTGTTATATGGCCGTATAGGCCAGAGCTTTTCTTCTTGGAGGGAGAGGGGAGACTCTCGAATTGTCCAATTTTATCTTAAGTCAGTTCTGCATGACGATTTTCAAAAAGTTCATCCGCTTTTAGAAGTTTTATCAGTCCCCCGCTCCCCCGTCTAAATAGGCCTACACGGCCCTAGTAAGCCTACCGCTCTGCCGGGCCTTTTTGGAGGGGTCGAGTGAGTGCGGGTGAGACACTGACCTTGGAGGAATTATACTGACAGTACAATACTGTCAGTATAATTCCTCCAAGCACTGACTGAGTAACCTGTGAGGTACCTTGTAGGCCTATCCGGGAGGCCTTCTAGGTGGAACACTGCGGGTGGGGAAACTGAGCGACGTGTCACGTGTGAGGTGGACAGATTTTTGAGCCTTTTCGTCCAAAATGAATACCGAATGATCCAAATTTTGCGCGCTAAAACCGCACCTCGACTTGCCCTCTGACTATGTCTATTACACATCTATAGTAAGCATCCAGTTGGCCCTTGCCTTTTCATTAGACTCTAAAGCACCAACGATCTCCGTAACTGTGTCCGGGGGCTCAGCCGAAGACAACTTTTCGTTTAGTTCTCAGACTAAGGGTAGGGGGCGACACTATCTAGTCTCAGCTGTGATGGAGGTGAGTGCGAAGTTTTTCTCCGAAATTTGACCGATTTCTCCGTGATAAAGACTATGTATGTCATCTTGATGGCGATAACTTGATTCATTATATTTCCAAAATTCCAATTTATGGTAATATTGTCGTGCGGTTTGGTTTGTAGACATGTTTTGCGTGGTTTTACGCGCGACGCACGTCATGCCTCATGGCTTGCTTGTCCGCCTGTTTTTAGCCCGCTTGGCCCATAGGCCAAAAGGGCTTATGCTGTGCTTGGCACCTTTAGTGGTGGTCTGTCGTGCGTGCGTGCGTGCGTGCGTGCGTGCGTTAGTGCGTGTGTCCGTAAACTTTTCCCTTGTCAGATGGATAGAAAAGGTAACATCCAATGACAAGACATCTGTTGAACATTCCAATACGATATTAATGCCCGCTGTACACGATCAAATTTTTCATCCAATTTTTTTGGAAATTCAGATTCTGGGCCTATTGGGGCTTCAATGTATAAACCCACATGTAGGCCTATATTGAGCATATTCAGAAAATTGGATGAAAAATTTGATCGTGTACAGTGGGCATAAGACAGGTTCAGCAAAACTAACAGGACAAACAAGAGCAACGCAAAGCATGTGCAAATCCCACCGAACGAAAGTTGCCTTCGTTGAAATGTTAAGAACCAGAAGGGATATTCAAGTCAAAGATCACTGAGTCAAGGTCAAAGGTCGTATCATGACGGATGCGGTGCAAGTTACACCTTTGACTGCTTACACACCTTCCCTGAAAATACTGACCCAAAATTGCAAAGTTATAAGCCGGAAGGGATATTTATGTCAAAGGTCACAGGGTCATGATCAAAGGTCGCACCGCGACGGGTGTGGTGCGCAACATACCTTTGACTGCTCACACACCTTCCCTGAAAATACTGGCCCAAAATCTGCCTTCGTTGCAAAGTTATAGGCCGGAAGGGATATTTGTGTCCAAGGTCACAGGGTCATGATCAAAGGTCACACCGCGACGGGTGTGGTGCGCGACAAACCTTTGACTGCTCACACACCTTCCCTGAAAATATAGCCGTAAATTCTGGTTTCATTGCCAAGTTATAGGCCAGAAGGGATTAGGACGGACTGATGGATGGACAGACTGACTGACGCACAGGGGTTTCTCCATATCCCTACCGAACATTCGTTCGGTGGGAAAATAAGTGATTCCTTGACAGAATTCTCAACTTTGCTAACGATGTCACACTAAATCAACCTCTTGCAACAGCAAAATCATTTCCTATTCAAAGAACGTGCCACAAATGAATTACTTTCAAATTTTTCTTTAGAATTTCATTCTCAGAAGTTATCACGGGATTTTGGTTTTTCTCGTGAAACGCTGTCGCTGCATCTCAGAGATATCACCTCGACAAAGCGGACTGCAACCTCATAAATAGTGTTTCGTGAAAAATACCAATTCAGCGTGGGATAATCGATTTTCCTCTCACAGTGTGAAATGCCACTGCCTTCAGCATACGTCAATCTCTAACCATCACAGGATTGAATCACCCCCCTCGTTACTCTCAACAGCATTTTAAGAAGCATCTGGGAAACCACACAGATGTACATGTATTCTGGTATCAGAGAGGCCATGAACCAAACAGAAAGTCATACTAAAGGTATTTCCCACAATATTCGATCAATAAGAACTGTGTCAAGCATATGAGGCTTCAGTTGGCAGTTTGATTTTTCAGGCCAATATGTATCGCTTCAAATAAATTATTGCTTCAAAGTTAACACATGGCAAATTTCACAAAGTCACAAAGGAGTAATACACCCACAAAGAGATTTACCAATGGCTTTAAGGGGCATGTATAGAGGCAACTGAGTGAAGTACCACAAATGGGACCCATCCAAAAAATCCAATATCCGTGAGGTTGACAGCCAGAAGGGCATGGCCATCGGTGTCTATACATGCACGGCTCACTGTGCACTGCACACACACACTAATTACACAAGCCCCATTGTCTTTACCAGACATTACATCACCTCACCTCGCGTGCAATCAAACTCCAAACCACAAGCCTTTCCGACGAAACAAGTAACGTAAAACGCATCAGAATAAATATGGCTAGAGACAACGAGCGGCGAAAATTGCGATTTTATCGCGGGTCGTCCAGAATCACTGGTGAAATTTGCACTGCATTTCCAACTTCACAAAATCATGGGAGCTGCCATAATGAGTTGCTCGAACTACTTTACAGGTTCAACTCGGTCAGTCGGGTCACAACCCGAACTCCATAAATCCCTCGAGAATCTACTGTTTTGACGTCATAAAATGTGACCGACATCGTTACTCGGGTTGAATGCAGTCCGAACTCGACCACATGGTGACCAACAGCAAAAAGTCTTAGCATTCAGTGGAAAATGTGTAGTGGGATGCGCAACACAAAATGTGCAGCTGTGCGAGACTACGTGGAAAATGGCAGCTGCCATGTTTTGTGGAATTGGCAATGAAGAGCAAGTTTCACTGGTTATTCTGGACGACCCGCGAGAACATCGCAATTTTCGCCGCTCGTTGTCTCTAGCCATATTTATTCTGATGCGTTTTACGTTACTTGTTTCGTCGGAAAGGCTTGTGGTTTGGAGTTTGATTGCACGCGAGGTGAGGTGATGTAATGTCTGGTAAAGACAATGGGGCTTGTGTAATTAGTGTGTGTGTGCAATGTACAGTGAGCCATGCATGTATAGACACCGATGGCCATGCCCTTCTGGCTGTCAACCTCACGGATATTGGATTTTTTGGATGGGTCCCACTTGTGGTACTTCACTCAGTGGCCTCTATACATGCCCCTTAAGTTGGACTTATGTCGATAATGGCAACTGACAAAACTGTTGCATAAGATTTTCCTTTATATGGCTATCATTACCCCTCGTCTACATGTCATTTACTCTTACAGTACAGGTCACAATTGACATCCCTAAATTCGCGTAACTTAATACGCAACAACTCACAAGCCATGTTACGCGTAACTTAGGAGGTGAGTTACGCGGTGAGTTACGCAAATTTCGCTAGCTACGCAGTGATTTACGAGGTGAGTTACGTGATTTTGGTGAGTTACGCAGTGAGTTACGCGAAACCAAAACGGTGAGTTACGCGTAACTTACGAGTAACTTACGCAAAGCCATAGGGATGTCAATTGTGACCTGTACTGTAGCTGTCAAAACTTCCTTCATTACCATACATGTAGTTCAGTGTGTTACCACTGCAGTGGACATGTAGCAACTGGTGACAATACCTAGGCCTTCCACAATTGGAAACTTTGGAAAACGCCACAACGAGATTTGTTGCATATCGATATGTCACAAAACTTCCTTCATCCCGTAATTCAATGGTTTACCACTGCACTGGACATGTAGCAATGGTGACATGACCTAGGCCCTGCACAAAGAAATTTGTTGCATATCGATATCTCACAATACCTTCCAGCAGCCTGAACCGTATGGACACTACATACCTGAAATGACAAGAAAGTACAGACGATAAGAATACAGCACATATTGCGAACAAAATGTCCTATGGGACAAATTATCTGGGGACGAATTGTCCTCTAACCATTGCATCCCAATGTTTCAATGCGCCAAATGAATTGACCAATCAACTGCAGCAGTTATGAGTCAGTCTTAAAATTTCTTGGAAGGGGGAATAGCTGTAGAAGTGCAAAATCTTTGGAAAGTGATGTAGAGTAATAGAAGTGATATCGCCACTGCAGGAGGCACCACTGAAAAGTACAGTACAGGTCACAATTGACATCCCTACGGCTTCGCGTAAGTTACTCGTAAGTTGCGTAACTCACGGCTTTGGTTTCGCGTAACTCACTGTGTAACTCAAAATGGCATAACTCGCCTCATAAATCACTGCGTAGCTAGCGAAATTTGCGCAACTCACCTCGTAAGTTACGCGTAACATAGCTCGTGAGTTGTTGCGTAAGTTACGAGTACGCGTAACTTACGCAAATTTAAGGATGTCAATTGTGACCTGTACTGTACTTATTATTCCAACAGCTGGGGCGCCATCTGGGTTGCCGCGGCTTCTCTTGAACTGATGTATGGTAATGAGAAGATTGGAGCCCTTAATTAATGAATCGGGTACATATCCACCACCCCCAGGACTCATTGCAATCAAAAATGCATTGGCTAGAATATCAGCTCCAGTCAAATCAGGACATTAGGATTCTCGTCAGGAAATCAACAATCCTTGAGGTGATTAGACCAGAGATATGTTTGAATCGGTCCATTGTTGGGTTGATTTGCCTGATGATGGTTTCTTTAAATGATGTCATAAATCAACTGGAATACCAAGGTCTCACATTTACATTTTTCTACCAAGTACATCATTGCCCTAACTTGCCCCTCATTGCCAATGAAATAGGGGCAGTGTAAGAGTACTTTCGAGAACAGTGGCAACTTAAAGATAATATATCACGACTTCATTGTTTACATTCAGTGTTTGTAAACATGGATGTTTACATGATGTTATTTTGGATTTTTGGGACATGCCAACCCACCAAAATGAATACTTTTGGAATCAACAGAATTTCTAGACAGGCATGCCACCACCAAATTACTCATAAGACAAAGAAAGCCTGGACATAAACAAACAAAATGTAAATAAACAATGAATTGCCACGAAAATACCCGTGATACATTATCTTTAAAGCCTAGTGTACATTGCCTTGCGACTGGAAGCAATTACCGGCGTTCAGTTGCTTCCAGTCGCAAGGCCAATGTACGCCAGGCTTTACACTCAAGAGGAAGACTAAGACACACAGTTCTTGTAAGTATGTTTACAGTGTGCAGTTGTCACTCACTCTGACAAAGTCTGAGAGCGAGCTGGAAGTTCAAGTTCATAAAGGAAATTTTTCCCCAAATCATCTGTTTTTGCATAAGAGGAAGGTTTCCATTCTCTGCAGAGGAAGCTAACTCAATAGGGCTCATTGCTAGATCTCTTATCCCATGCGATCCATCATCATCTACGGTGGCACCTGACCATATGACATTTCCTAACGGATCCACCACACATCAGCTCACAGGGCTGACTCTCTCCATGCTCTGCCTGCGAAGCAGAATGAACCTTCTCCCCAATGGCTGGGGATCCCAGACAAAACTAATCCATCATGCAAGCCGAGGCCATCAGTGAAATGAATCACCCGTTCTGGCGGAATATGATGAAATATTTGATTTCTTTTTGAAGGAATGTGTGTGATCAGTGACAACAGGTGACAGTATCTTTCATTATCAAACGAGAAAGTTTTTTTTCATGGGAAGAGCACTGTCGGCAAAGTTTGGTGGTGATGTAGTGCAACATCAAACAATTTTCATAATCATTTATTACATGTCATGTTGAGTTCTCCATAGACAACCTTTACAGGTTTTCCTCTTGCTTTCTTTGAATCACCAAGTTGAACGTTTGAGACACTGACATTTTTGAAAGGATCCTTTAAAGCTGAATTGCTCCAAGTGTTACTTTCCATTCCAACTCCACTTATTATCCAAAATGGAATTCTAATTGAGTTATAAAGCTTAGTCAGCAACCGTGTTTTGGGGCATAAATTCCAGCCATCTCCAGCAATGACAAATTAGGAACATCAGAACGAACGCTTAAGAATGATCAAACGAGATGATAAATTCTTTCTCTTGGGAATTCGCAATGAGAAAATTATCCCTCATAAGAGACTGACTAGGGCAAAATGTGGCACTCCAATTATTTGCTCCAATGGAGAGCACCATCGCTGAGACATTATCTAAGACATGATGAACACCCAAACACATCAACGAAGGACTTGTTGAGGAAAGATGGTTTAAAGGAGTTCGACGTCCAAGTTGTAAACAAACCAGTTTGTTTACAAACAGTGGTCGGCAAACTAGTTTTATTCCTTCGTGAAGGTGGCAGCACCAGTAGCACCCCGTGATCGTTAGACTGGTGCCCGGTCCAATGCAACTCACTCAACCACTCACTGGTTCGCTATCCACGCTGTGCTGCCACCTATTATTGGTGATATGTACTGAAGTGAATATCTAGTCTCGCGCAGCCAACCGTTTCGTTCTGCAGGTACTGCGACACAAACGTTCGATCCTCGGATTCGGCTGGGTGACCAAGCGGCTGGGTGACCGAGACTAGTGAATACATGTATCATGTTTACAACTTGGACTTCCAGCTCCTTTAAATCAGTGTCGATCATCATGTGTTCAACAAACATTATTTCAACATTAACTGATAAACAGATTGGTTCTAAGATTGAGCACAACGGTGTGGTTTCACGGTAAAACAGAGTATACACATTTTATGACAAATGAGTCTGCTGAACATTTGACATTTCAAATTTTTTAGTGATATCCAAAGCTTGATCGAGTGATCAAAGACTGTTGCCATTCAATGCGAACTGGACGATCACAAATATATATTTTCTATTTTAACTCGACATTTCGAGACATATTCCAGAACCATCCTCCCATAGCAGGGCTTTGTTCTTTTTCCTCTTCATAGTGACTCGCACACTTACGATAGTTTGTGTGAGTGATGAAGAGAAGCAAGATAAAGCCCTTGCTGTGGGAGGATGATTCCAGACAGATGAAGGCAATATTGGTGACTCAAGATAAAGATATCAGCTGAATCTGCTTTAAAAACCACCTTCACCAGTCACCTTTATCAATGCCACACTAAAATGAATTGCCACCAGACACCACGGGGCAAGTTAATTTTGTTTTGTTTCACCACTTTACAGTCACCTTGACTATTTGCTTGTTGCCTATTTCATGTCCAAGGCAGCCTTCCCAGTTGTTTTGATCTGCTTTGAATTATTAGACTTGCCANACCAAAAATCAGGAAAATCCGATTTAATTTGAACGTGCTAGAGTGGTAACGTCGTCTGAATGGACAGACGGACAGACAGACGGACAGACAGATGGACGGACACCGCAGGGGACGACAATACCCCTCGGGCCGCCCGCGGGCCGAGGGGTAAAAACCATGCTGCTGCAATAGAACTGGTCATCTTCCATCTGATGTTAAAATCCCCTTTCATGGTTACAGAATTTGCCAGCCATGGGGCCACAAGGGGAAGTGTCACTAGAAATGGATGAAAGCTTTTTGGGAGAATGCAGACCTGTTACAATCAGCAACCAGTTATAATGAGGAACTTGTACCCCAGTTGAAGGTGCTGTGAGCCATTATTGTACATCTTTTATGATGTTTTGTCCCTGCTGCACTGCATCAAGGACATCGTGATGTTTCACATCGCTTTTGCTGTTTTTACATCTTTTGTTTAACTGCTTGTAGCACCACCCTGTCAGGATAAAAATTCTAGTGAATTCCTCATTAACGAGCTATCTCATGATCTGTTACTAACACGCTATTTCCAAATGGCATTCTTGAAGAGCTGTCACCTTTTTTCTTCTTTATTGGCCTCATCTATACCTCATCCACAGAAACCTAAGAGTACCAGTCTTGTATTAAGCTGGCTCCATTAAGTTTTGATGCACATCTCCTTGACAAACAACTTGCTAACATCAACATGTCAAACATGTCTCTGCCATTACAAGGAGCAGATGTCTTGAAAACTAAGTTGTGGTACAATAATATGGCTGTTATTTCCCTGAAGGCTGTTTAATACCTTCTGCACAATTAGCTACTCAATCCAATTAATGCATGACAGATGTCCAGAATGCTGATTCTGCTAACTGGACCCATTCTGGCCACATTCTGGCCATTATGGGTGCCTGCTGAGAACAGAATCTGTCCCACCACCATCAAGGTCGATCATGGTGAACAGTGGAGCAAGGATCCTCATCAGCCAATCACAGCTCGTTGGGCCAACGGATCTAAGTCAGCCAACATTTTTTAATTTTGGCCCAATCTGGCTGTGCTGCAGACATTTTTCAGTCAAAAGATTTGTGGAAAGGCACAAATAAGGTGCACATTTGCGCATGCAGGGACTATCGTCTTTCATTGAATATCTTTGAAATGAGACAGGGTGCAAAAATCGTTTATCACGTATCCTACATGCAGCATAGCAACACACGGTGACTAGTGTCAGCCATATTGAACTTCATGCCATCCTGCCGACCAATGATGCTTGTGAATACATGTTTGACTGGTGAATGGCTGATCAACGATCCTTTCCTGACGGCAACGTTAAGGTTCTACGGAAAACTAAGGCACAAACTGTTAATGTCGTCTAAACCACTGTACCCAGGTTACGATAAGTGACGGAGTTTACGGAGTTAGGATGGTTAGCGTTGACGGTTAGGGTCAGGACTAGGCTTAGGATTAGGGTAGGGGTCAATGACAAGGGTTGAGGGTCAGGATTGGGGTTAGGGTTAAAGGCTTGAGCTAGGAATTAGTGTAGGATCAGGACAGGACGACATTCACCCATTCAGCAAAACTAAGATAGTAGTGCTTCAGTACCAGGAAGTGAGGAAGCAAGACTGATGGTCTGAATAATTCCCAATGCAATCAAGAGGCACTACATGGAGATTTTTCCCAGTATTTCCAACAACACACTTCATAAATTCACTCAATATCATATTTGGAACTAATGAAGTCATCAGCAACCCTCGGCTCTCCCTATTCGTTTTTAAGTAGCCTACGCTCATAGTAAGAATGTAGCTGTTCAGGATTATGGTGCGTAATCGAAGAGGAGGAGATGCAGAAAAACAGTGGAGGATACAGTCATGACTCCCGAAGGAAATTAACCTGACTCTTTTTATTGATATGACTCTGCTGATGTCAAATACACTCATCAAGGAGTCATTGATGACAGATGAAGTTAGCAGAATATGAGAAATGTACAGCGTACATATAAAGCCATTTAGGTCTTAATTACCAACCTTCACATAAATCACTGACAACAAATTGAACAATAATGAGGTGTTTTTAATGGCAAGGGGCAGGTGAAAAATCAGTTGAAAAGAATATCAAAAGCATGGTATAGAGTGAATGTCTGCTGCAGGCAAGCATTTTTGTTCATTCCCAACAACTCAAATCTGCCATCCCCTAGGTCTGTGACAGGACAATAACAAGTTGAAATTGCTGAGACACAGCTCCAACGGGTCGCACAGTCATTCAGAAAATAGGCCCTAATGCATGTACAAATTGAGTACTTGTGCACACAGAACATGAGAAACACACAACCATGACAAGCAGACGGATACAGCCTTTTGTTGACTAAGGAAATCATTTGAGTTCATGCATCCAACGACCCAAATGGTCCTCTGTACGAAAGGAGATAAACGGAGAGCAGATTATATTTGCCAACCCTATGAGTAGGCAACGGCAAACACTGACAAGAAGATGCTGTGAAAAACAAATAGGGATGTGACAGTGGAGCCTATTGGTTGGATATTCTGACAGATGGAAGTTTCTAGACGGAGCACACATCACTAATTCAACTTATGGTAAGCAGAATTTATGAAAGACATCAGTCAACACTTTATGTCTCGAGGAAGTAAGAGAAGAAGGGAATTGAGGAAGACCACTTTATCAACAGGATGAGCTCCATGGATACATGCTGCTGTTAAGGCCCGTCTACACGATCATACATTTGTTCAAAACATCATCATACATTTGTATGATGATGTTCATGGACGAATGTATGATCAGTGTGGACCGTTTTCCCAACAAACTTGAATAGCATCCAACACGTATGATGATGTTCAAACTTTTAGCTGCATTGTGTAGACAGAAATCCACAACAAGCTTGGACATCATCATACATCACCATGCAAATGTATGATGATGTTTTGAACAAATGTATGATCGTGTAGACGGGCCTTTAGAAAGGAAACAATCTGAGAGAATGGTTTGGAGTAGTGACATTTAAGGGAATTCCTATTATATTCCAAATTAGGGCTCCAACCAATCAAATTTCGTTCCGGACCTTTTCCACTGTATGCATTGACTTCTAACAGTCGTGATCCGGAGATGTTGACAGCTCTGTTGCCTGAAGGCAAATAAGGTGGCGCCCTCCTGGCGTCGTGGGGTCTACCATGTTCTGAGCCTTCGTTTGAGGTGCTTGCAGGGCGTTTGCAATTCTCTTGCTCGTCGCATGGGGGCTTTTTGTTCGTTCACGTCAGCTTTAATATTACCATCATCAACAAAGATGATTCCACCAAGAGTTTTTTTTCTTTTGAAGATCAGGTTTTGATAAGGAGTGAATTTGTACGATGGGTGGCAGAGAGTGCCTGAAAAGCCTTGCGACTGGAAGCAACTACCGGCAATGGTGTTTCCGGCAATGGCTGGCGACTACCTGGAACCAGCAGCAACTGATCAAATGCTCAAACTGGCCGATGTACGTGCACCGGCAATGCTATTGCCGACCGTTGCCGCTAGTTTCAGCCAGTTGCTCATGTTCTGCTCGTTGCCAATGGTTGCTTCTGGTCGTCTTCAGTTGCTTCCGATGTACACGTGCTGGCAATGAATTTCCTCGTTTGTGGAGCACACCTGGTCACGTGATGTTTATCACATGACTCCCAAGTGGTCCGAAGATTGAAGACTGGATTGTGCCACTTGTTACCGCAATGACCTTGTTGTAACCAATGTGCGTGGAATGCATACATCGATAGTAACTGTTGCGTTCAGTTGCTTCTAGTCACAAGGCCGGTGTACGTAAGGCTTCAGTCAAACACTGAGTACAACTTGACAAGTGAGCAACAATGGGTGAACTCATTATTCATTAATGTAATCATTATTGCATATCAGAAGCAACACAGCAACAACTCCAAAACCATACATGTTCAATCACCCTCAAAGACGGCAAAGTGTAACTTGAAACCAATTGCTGACAGCCAAGTGCCAATATTCAAAGAAAGTGGTTTCACATCTTCTGCATGCAGTTATTGATTTCAGCCGCCTCCGGGTCAACTGGTACGATTTCCTTTAATATGCTTCTTACATCATTCATGAATCACACTCAGCAGTCAAATGGCTAAAGTGACCTTTTGGATGACAGCTTTACTCAGAGAATATTCAACTCAATCATATCAATGGGTCTTGTCAGTGTAATATCTCATAAGAATCTACATGTATGACCCATTCCTGCACAAGGCTGCCCAATGCTAGCTTCACATGAAACACACGTCAGAGGCATTAAGAATGCTCCAACAGGCTCGATTTCTTCTGGGGGTGTCAAAATTTTGGAGTGATGCGAGAGCACGGAAAGTTTTCATGGTACATGTAATTTCCCAGAAGCAATTGTGAAATGTCATGTAAATCGCTACGCCATTTTGGAACAAGCCATAGACCTTTCCAACAAAGATGGTGGCCTGCCTGTTCTCCCGCATGACGTGACGGCCATTCACTGTCCAAGCATGACATAACAATACCAAACGCATCTCTCAGCCGGACTGATAGCCGGACTGACTGACGGATGGACACAGCAGGGGTTTCTCTATATCCCTACCGAACTTACGTTCGGTGGGAAGTTCGGTGGGATAACAAGCTGGGATTTCTTCTGGTGATGACAGTTAGAGTGTTTGTTCGCCAAGGCAATTCCTGGTGACCCTGAGAACAGCAAAATTGGCAAATGGTAAATCCCTTGAAGCATTAACCTGATCGTGAAGATACATAAGACATCAGACAAGCATCAATCATCCTCAATGAATCACGATAAATGATTTAACACGCCAAGGGAGCCACCAAGCGAGGATGTTATTCATGGAAAATGTCCAGAGAGCTCACCGTCCTCCCCAAGGTCCTGGCAAAATCCTATAAATTCTCGACATCAAATGGCTATATTGCCAAATGACTGGTTGCACGGAGATGCTCATTCTGATTGGATCGGCGTGTGAGGTGGTGTGTGACAGTCCAATGTTATTTTACCACACCACAATGATATCTGTGGACCAAATTATGAAATGAGACATACAATACGTTGTACACTGTAAAGTCGGGGTTTTCAAGCTCTCAAATATCGTCAATTGCGAAGTAGTTACTGACTCCATCATACCCCTGAAGCCTCAGAGGCAACTCAGATAACCTGAACAATCTTGGGTGGCAGACGGCTGTGGCATCTGGAGACACACAGACTCCAGCAGATTGTGTTTCCTTTTTATCATCAGTGGCAAATCATAATGGTGACTCCGTATCTCTGTACCCTGAGACACCTAGGCAATAATCTCAGGTTATTAATTAGATAGGCTGGGACATCGAGGGAATAATCTCATTTTGATCAGTGATAGCAGATTTGCTAGAAAGCTGGAGACTTAGTGGCTCCACAAAGTTGAGATTTTTCTTCTTTTACTGGTATATGACAACGATCTTTGATGCAATCATGATTCCGCCATCTTTACTCAATACGATCCTCAGATATTCATGCATTATTTCATTGATGCTTTAAAACGCCATGCCTAACATCAAACATTTGTTGTGACAGGGTTGGTTTTCCTCTCCTCAGTATCACAGCTCTAGTAGTATCTCATTCAGGTTCTCCCCTTGATCTTCTGCAGCAGACAGGGGTTAGTGATAAAACCCGGAATGAAACGAAACGAAATGAAATCATCGAAATGGGACTCGCAAGGAGGCGCGAACTAACGTAGGCCTAATTAAGTTTCATTATGTTGCAGACGTATGCTTCCGCCTTGAGATTGACGTTTTCTTCGACATACATGGCCACACAAAATCAATTTGAATTATCATTTTAAAATCAATCAGAATCATCGGCCCGTATTTTAGAATGCTCCTCAACAGTAAAGGAGTTCCTCAGGGCTATTGTTCTCCTGTTGAGAACAACAGAGTCGAGGAACTCCTTTACGTTGAGGAGCATTCTAAAATACGGGCCTCCATGTACGACATTCCCTGAGGTGCTCCTCAAGTTACCGCCCAGTTTTTGTTCTGCGTTTTCTTCACTCATTCGGTTGGTGCACAAAGCATGCGTCAATGTCGGAGCAGATTCTACATACGTTAACTACTTAAATATCGGTATTACAAACAATAAGACAATGAATCGAAAATAAATTGAGGCAAATCGCAAATCATGCCCATTTCGATGATTTCATTTCGTTTCGTTTCATTCCGGGTTTTATCACTAACCAGCAGACAGGTCATATGCCACCTTCATTCCCAGACTGAATAGCATTTGCCTTATTGGCCTTAGGGATAGTCTGCCTCCAGACAGCATTTGCCTATTTGCATATTGGTTATTACCCTATCACCACAGCTGCAGCAATCTCACTGACTTGACTCAATTTTCAATTATAACTTTCGGTGATAAACTAGACATGGCAGTACTTTTTCCTTTCTTCTCGTCACTCCTAGGGGTAGTCCTTTCTCATTATCTCTTGAACACGGACACAACCCTATTTACCATTCCAGATGATCGTGGCAGACAATCCATCACCCTGAAACCCATCCTGAGAGTGCTCGTTCACAGCTTGCAGTGACGAAGTTAGCAAGTGCTAAGATCCTCTGATATTATCAGGATGCTGAAAGGAGGCCATGTCAGGCTCTGGATGCAGCCAGCATGATTTGACACTTGATGATCATCACAACAATGCTTATGATTAAAACAGTGATACGGAATTGAATCATATACTACAGTATGTGTATCATATGCTAAGGCACATGTAGGCCTACAACACTATAATTCTCTGCTAAATAGACAATGCAGAGCATGGCATGCCCCCAACCAGTATGTTGTTTGTAGGATGTCCCTCCCAGGTATATTATGGGGAAGCGGTGATGAAGGTTATTAAAAGGAACCTTCCCCTCATCGAGACAAACCCTCACAAAAAAATTTCAGGTTGATTACTGAAAGCATTCAAGATATCTGACAGAAACCAAGATGGCCACCATAGCTGCCATCTTGGATATGCAGTGGTGTTGATCACCGAAAGGAACATTCTCCTCACAGAGGCAAACCCTCACAAAACATTTCAGGTTGACCAATAGGAGCTGTCAGTGAGTTGACCAATAGGTGTCACTACGGCTCAATTCAATGCATAAGCGGACCCACTCATTCTTCATCAAGCACCAATCACATGGATTTTCGTTTGCTTAACGTTGCTGCCATCTTTTGGCAATACGCTGACTGCTCAAGCGTTCTCAAATTAACTGACGGAAAACGATTTCAAGATGTCCACCACAGCCGCCATATTTTGGTTATGTGGCGGTGCTGGTCATCAAAAGGAATCTTCCCCGCATACAGACAAACCCTCAGGAAGTTTCAGGTTGATCACTCAAATTGGGCCTTGGGCTTTGGGAAAGGATTGATCCTTGTTGGTCACCAACTGAAGAATTCAACATTTTCTCTGTAGACATAGACAATGTTCATCACAGCTTGCAAAGTGGGCAATCTGAAAGCCAGCAATGTGGCAGCTGACAAACTCAAGATGCATGCGTGGGCATCTTGATGTGGAAGACTTTCTTCCCCATCACAATGGACATCAGAGGAACAATTTCATTTGGCTGGAAGCAACCTCGTGATCCTCTGTACCAAACCCATCTTTGCCAGCAGCTCTCTTAGCCCTTCAGCAATTCATCAAAGATCAGCACTGGTCTCACTAACGATGAGAGGTCTTTGCAGCTTCCTACTGGGGTAATTAAAGGCACCCATACCCATACAGATGACGTCCAACAAATTATCTCGCCCCCATATCCATCTACCATCAGTATTATTTGTTCAGCCACTGGCTGACTGATGGCTTGCTGATGCAGACAAAGTGCTTTGAAAGAGCGATGGCCATTTTGAGTGGACTTGACTGCAGACGACTGAAAGCAATCAATGGCGGTAACGCACCGAACAGTCGACCCTTGGCCTGTTGACCAACAGAAGATATATTGTTCAATAACCCTCTCTAGCAATTAGTTTTCTGTCAGGGGTGCAGCTAAAACTCGTGACTTCCATTTGCGTGTCCACAATCCTTCTGTGGTCATTACATCTTCTCCACGTTGGACCACAGCCGGTGGAGTCGCTTTGCCTGCCCCCTCCCCCATGAATATCATTTGATGACCTATTAAAGTTGAATTAAGAATTCCCATCAGGCCTCCCTTATTATAATATCTTTTGGATTACGGATTCGCCGCCGTGTTTTTTTGGGAAAACCAGAAAAAAAATATTTTTTCCGACTTGCCATTTTTAAGCAGTGTTTTTTTCCTGCCGACGCATAATTTTCAAAAGCTCCTTGTTTTTCCAAACGGCAAGCAAAATCGCGAAAGATTGTCGTAGTTTTCCCCTGAACCCTGGCATACTCGGCAGCTTTACAACAGATAAAACCTTGTATTCAGTGTTCTGACTGNCAGCCGCCATATTTTGGTTATGTGGCGGTGCTGGTCATCAAAAGGAATCTTCCCCGCATACAGACAAACCCTCAGGAAGTTTCAGGTTGATCACTCAAAGCCTTTTCAAATTGGGCCTTGGGCTTTGGGAAAGGACTGATCCTTGTTGGTCACCAACTGACAAACTCAAGATGCATGCGTGGGCATCTTGATGTGGAAGACTTTCTTCCCCATCACAATGGACATCAGAGGAACAATTTCATTTGGCTGGAAGCAACCTCGTGATCCTCTGTACCAAACCCATCTTTGCCAGCAGCTCCTTCTTACCTTCAGCAATTCATCAAAGATCAGCACTGGTCTCACTAATGATGAGAGGTCTTTGCAGCTTCCAACTGGGGTAATTAAGGCACCCATACCCATACAGATGACGTCCAACAGATTATCTCGCCCCCATATCCATCTGCCATCAGTATTTGTTCAGCCACTGGCTGACTGATGGCTTGCTGATGCAGACTAAGTGCTTTGAAAGAGCGATGGCCATTTTGAATGGACTTGACTGCAGACGACTGAAAGCAATCAATGGCGGTAACGCACCGAACAGTCGACCCTTGGCCTGTTGACCAACAGAAGATATATTGTTCAATAACCCTCTCTAGCAATTAGTTTCCTGTCAGGGGTGCAGCTAAAACTCGTGACTTCCATTTGCGTGTCCACAATCCTTCTGTGGTCATTACATCTTCTCCACATTGGACCACAGACGGTGGAGTCGCTTTGCTTGCCCCCCCCCCCATGAATATCATTTGATGACCTATTAAAGTTGAATTAAGAATTCCCATCAGGCCTCCCTTATTATATCTTTTGGATTACGGATTCGCCGATGTGCTTTTTGGGAAAACCAGGAAAAAAATATTTTTTCCGACTTGCCATTTTTAAGCAGGAGTTTTTTTTCCCGCCGACGCATATTTTTCAAAAGCTCCTTGTTTTTCCAAGCGGCAAGCAAAATCGCGAAAGATCGTCGTAGTTTTCCCCTGAACCCTGGCATACTCGGCAGCTTTACAACAGATAAAACCTTGTATTCAGTGTTCTGACTGCCTGCAAAACCTTTTTTATTTCTCCTACCTGCCGAATTGACAATGACTGTCCGTGAATACCACCGCAAATAAAAATTGGTGAGTAAGGCCTCTTTTTAAAAATTTGTTAATTCCCCCTCCCTACCTACCTAAATGGTGATGACAATCCGTAATCCAAAAAATAAAATAAGCGTGGCCTCATGTTATAAAAGGGTTCCCACTGGACCGAGTTCTACAGAATTTTTGTGAACTATAGTAGTCACGCATTGCGCAGCATCATTTCTATATCAAAAGCTGATATTTTATACCGTCCAACTCCAGGAGACCACGATTGTGGTGTCCAGCCTCAAAAACTGCAAAATTGGCACGATGGTGAATATCGCATCAAACCGCAAATCCCCAGGAGTCAACACTTCTGGTTCCTAATGAGTAATTAGATCAACTTGTGACAAGAATAATTGGTTGGAGTACAAGTGGGCCTGCTGGTACACACGCTTGGCTGGCTAATTCTGTTAGCATGTGACAGTTTCCATTATGACGGGTTCGAAGATCAGCAAGGATAATCATGATTAGTTGTGTTTAAAAATTTAGGTGTCTGGGTTACCATACATATTGCATAGTAGAAGTATATCATGCATTGTATTTTTTATCAATTAACTGGCAAATGCAACATCATTTTATTCATATAGGGAACGAAAAAGAGAAAGATCAAGTGATACTTCACACTATATTTTTTGTTATGGTTTCCGATCTCAAGATCGGAAACCATATTGTGTTTGGTCGTGGTGTGTGTGTGTGTGTGATTCTGTTCAGTCTGTCACACCTGTAACTTTGCTCCTGCAAGAGCTACAGACCCGGAAATGTTACCTACCCCCAGGTAACATAACCCGAGCTACAATATGGAATCAAAATTTCCGGTCTCTGATACCTGGTTCATGGTGAAATTGATATATCGAGAGTTGAGATTCTGTCTGTCACACTTTTGTTTCTTGAATATCTTGTCTCCGAGGCAAGGTAGAGCACTAGTAACAAGTTCCTTCCCTATTTTTATGACCCTTGGCAAGATACTGGCATCAACGAATTTATCCTCCAGTGTCAGCATCATAATGATATTGATATATCAAATTTGATATTTTGACATATCGGGAGATCTGCCACAGTAAGCGACTTGAAACTGATATCATAGCTCATCCACGGATGTTATTGCAAGTGAAATTTTCAGTTTGCCCCTGCTCGGTCGCATGATATTTGCTGATATCATGGCGAGATTTGATATTCAAATTTGATAACTTGACATAAGTCAGAATCTGGTGATGGTAGAAGCCTAAAACCTTCACCTACAACTAGGTTATCAAGGATGAGCTTTCAGATTACACAATGACCTTGAACGTCAGAGGTCAAGGTCAATGTCTAACAGCTCTAAAGTGCAAATCTGCTCAGAATTTCAGAATAAAACAAATTGGAAGCTCGTCTATAAGTTTAATCACGGATGCCTGTTCCAGTTACACAATACTTCTCAAGGTCAGAGGTCAAGGTCACAGTTAACTAGCTCTACAGTAGTAAACTTCTCATCGGAAACCACTGACATCGCTCCGATGTCCTTTTTTTGTTTCACCCTGTATTTCAGAGACTCGGAAATCAATGGAAATGTATTACGTCAAAGTGGTTTGATGTTGATAAACCATCACTGCTGGAAGTAGGTGTTCACATGAATTCTGTAAAAGTACATGTCTGAAACTGTAGACAAGCCAGTTTAGGAGAGCGAGGCCTCGAGGGACAGACAGCATAATGCCTCAAAATAGTTATGCGTAGATGTATGTATGGGTTTTGTTTTTACAAAATGTTTTCAGATGAGTCAAAATCGATTTCAAAGTCACAAGTAACATTTACATTTGCCGATCATCATATTCGGCAGATAAAGAGAGAGTAGAACATCACCCTTCAAGTGCTTTCATGTTCACCTGTTGGAAGCCCTCGCAATAGAGGAAGATACACGCCTCAGAAAATGTCATTAATTTTATGTGTAAAAAGAATATCATGAAGAACCTTCAGAACAAGACTTGGTCATTTTCTTTGGGGCATTCTGTATGGTGCCAGAATATGCCTGTTGTGCTTGTAGTGCTAATGTTATGCCCCCGTCATGCTGAGCTAGTTCTCAGTACGTTCTTGAAAATGTTGCTGAACGGGCTCAAACTGTGTGCGAACGGAGTGGACATACATTAGTGGCAACTTTTTACAGTCTTTTTACGAACTCCATGGACGGGCTCGGACAGGAAGGGTGTTCCAGAACTTCGCGGCATTATTTGGCAAACGTTACACATTCTAGCCTGTTTTATGATTTTTTTAGGACGGGGCAGGACATTTTGAGAACGACTTCAGTGTGACATTACCTTTATGAAAGATGGGAGAACACCTGTACCATCTGCAGAGTGATAAAATGTAGTGTCTGTAAAAACATGTACTGTAGGCCTACTTGTTCATTAAATTGATGTGTTTCAAAATTCATGTGTTATTATACTGTACCACTTAAAGCAAAACTGTGCCAGTCAACGTGTCTGAATATAGAGAATCAACGCCACCATCTTGTTACAGTACTCACATCGGGAATTTTGCTGACTAAGACCATATTTGCGCAACTGCCGTGGCCTTTCTGCCTTCGAATAGCATTTATAACACAGCCAACTGCAAATCTAGGTTTATCTAGTGATATAATCCGCTAAAATACAAAATTTGTGATTTTGAAATTGCGAATTTCATGGGCTGCAAAATTACTCATATAGTGTTGATTTTAATACCGCGACAAATTCCCTTTAATACCACCCTCGTGAGTTAATTTCCATCCATCTGTGGTATGGATAATGATGTACACCTGTACTGTACCACTGTTAAATACCAATGTCGTGTCATGAATTCTGCAAATATTGATGCCCACCTTTTCATCGCTATACCATTAAATACCAACTCCAGACCATCTGTAGGAAAAATATTCATCCCCATCTGTATACATGTAGTGCCACGTAGTTCATTATTTTCATACCAATTAAATTCCAAACCATCTGTAGTACATGTACCATTAATGCACACCTGTACAGTGGTACCACCAAAATTATATATTTTGGTACCACTTAATAGCAATGTCATGTATTGAATTCCAAACCATCTGTTGTAGCACAATGTATTAAGCTGTACCATTTAATACTAGTGTCATGCATTAAACATTAAATTCCAAACCATCTGTATAATGGAAGAGACACCTGTAACACCTGACTATACCACCCACCTGCTGTAAAATCCCCGACAAGGATTCTGTCGTCTGTGATGCTATCATCCGAGAGTCAATGAAAGTATCCACGGTCCCCATGACTGAATCTCAACACCAAGTAGTTCTCCAAGGCAAGCAGGAGTCAAGTCTAACACAAAAGAATGCTACATAACCATAGCTCCAAAAGCCGGCTCGTTACGCACTGAATGAACGTGCTCTCCTCAAGACATGTCTGGCTGTTAGAATAAATTATTCACTTTGGCGTCGTGAACCAATCGCATGACACGTAACGCTGGCAGTAAGATATATGTATGTAGCTTAGGTCTTGTGCGACTGCTCAGCCAAATGAAAGGGAATTGATTGCTGAAAAGTTATAGTTTATTATGAAGGCTGGAGCATGTCATCTAATATCAATCACTGTCATAGCATAATATCACAAAAACATGAGTGATAGATAATGAGTGCAGACCATCTTGGCTATTGACTGACTGGTATCCACTGCGGAAAGCGTAGGTATCGGGGATGGTCTTTGCTAATGGCATAGTTAGCACACCGCTGGCAATTCAGAGAAGGCGTGGGTAGCTAGCTTGCATAGAAATCTGAGGAGATGTTTAAAGACAAATGAGGCCAATTTTCTCTCCAAAAGTTGAAATGAAGTAAAGAAGTTGTTGGTCACTTTAACAAGCAACATTACATTTAAACCGCCAGGGCAAACACGAGACACTACTTTAGACACTACTTTGGTCATGTAGAGTCTGATTCAGTTCAACGAAAAATGTTGGCATGAGGGCTGACCATTATTTAAAGGCTAGCAGCTCGTAATACCGGTAATACAAATTCATGTCTGCAAGATATCACGTCATCGCAGACACAAAAGTGGCACACATTGGTTTTTGCTGGCAGACATTGCTTGCAGAGATGACCTCACTGAAATTTCCGTATATTTTAACTTCACCCATGCAGAATAAACATGCACCAAACGAAGATTATCTTGAACTTGGTTGAGCCACAACTTTTCCATTGTCACATCATCATGCCCTGGCAAACGTGAAAAGTTGTGGCTCAACCTGAGTTCAAGATACTTAGTAATGTTCCTTTGGTGCATATGGCCAACGTTTATGTTAGGGAACATCAGCTGTTTTTCAACCATGAAGGTGTTGACAAGCAGTCCAACACTACATGATATTACAAAGTGTTTTGTCACAGACAAAATTGAATTTCTCACATGGTTATGATATGAAATATACAACAACATCCTTGCCATCATCAATTCCAGAGACATATCTACTTAGTTTCCCATTTCAACTTTAGCAAGAGTTCCATCACTTCACATTCTGGTATCATGCATAATCCAAGCTGTCAAATCATGAAATCTTTCTGAACAGAGTGAAAATGGTGAAGATGATGACTTTTTCATAGTAAGTTGTGAAATTTTGTCCGCGTCGCATTGACTGGCTGGGCTATTTTATGTCACTTCTCCCAAGATGCACTAAAAACAGCGGGATCTACAATGAAGTTATATAAAGTGATGGCGTAGGACATGGCTGTGAACAGCTCGAACAAAGCATGTCGATGTAGCGCTTTGGCAACCCGACCATCTATGGTGTTCAAAAGTAAACTTAAGCCTAGCATACATCAAGCCTTGAGCATACATCACACTTGCGACTGAAGACTGGAGACAACTAGTCGCCACTGACCTACTGGTGACGGGAAGATCTAGCTGGAACTGGAGGCGACTGATCAGTCGCCAGAAATGGTCGATGTACACACCCTAGCAACTCGCTGGAACAGAGATTTTGCCAGTCGCCACGAGTTGCACATGTTCAACTTTCTAGCGACTAGTTGTACCCCATTTCGTTCAGTCGCTGCGATGTACGCGAGCTTGCAACTGATCAGTTACCCGAGTTGCTGCCCGTCGCAAGTGCGATGTACGCAGTCAGGACATGACAACTGATTGGATCCTCCTAGTTTTACTGAGTTGCTGAATTTTTCTTAATATCCAAGCAACTTGTAACCATCCAGCACCAGAGATAATCCTGGCAGGATTATAACCAACATTTTTCCTGAAAGAGTGCACCTAAAGTGCTAAGATGAATGGACACTGTGAATCATGGCATGTTGATGATGCGGAAGACAGAATATTTGCATCTAATCTATCACAACATTTTCTTGAGAAATGGGACCCTAAATCCAGAACTCTTGATTGAAGAATCTTGACATTTTCCACTTAAATGGCCTCGAATTTGATCTTGTGACTAAGTGGAGCTTAAATGGGATCACGAGGTGGCTTCAGAGACGCATGCATAATACGAAAGTGCCTTGACATTACTCTGTCAAATTCTTCATGTGGTATGGTAGCCAGCAAGGATTATAGTCCTTTCCTCAGGATCCAAGAGGGTTCAGCAGGGAGGCTGCCTCAATCATGAAGATAGAGAATGGAGAAGGCATGACTCCCAACTAAGTTCAAGGCAAGGGGTGTCCCGGTGAAATGTTGAAAATATCACCAAATAAACATGATGTCTAGAACCTTTCTCTATTGATGTTACTATAAATTTCTTCCAACAGTGGCCTGGACAAAATTGCTGTAAAATTGCAAGGAATGAAGTCAGTGCATTTCCACTTATACGCTCCATTTGATCAGAGATGATGTAAAGTACATGTAACAAAGGCTTGAGTGCATTTGGATAGGTCAGGAATATCTTGGGGGAGTTACAGATGGAAATAACAAGGCAAAGTGAATGTACTTCAGTCAGGAAGAGACATATCTTGTTGAGACACATCATCAAGGCTTAAACCAACCCTAAAGGCAACACTCAATGGTTACCTCAGGAGATGGAATCTTTGTGAGATGTATTTTCAAGAAAGATTTTCCCATCCCTAAAGCGTAGTAGCGCTGAATGAGTGAATGTCGTCCAGTCCTAATCCTACACACTGATCCCTAGCCCAAGCCCCTAACTCTAACCCCAACCCTGACCCTCAACCGTTGTCACTGACCCCCACCCTAATCCTAAACATAGTCCTGACCCTAACCGTCAATGCTAACCATCCTAACTCTGTATCATGGGTACACTGGTTTAGACGACATTAACAGTTTGTGCCGTAGTAGCAATAGCTTCTCAAAGGACAACTTGTAGCTTCTTGTAATCTTTCGAAGATGAAGCAAAATGCTATGCGAGTACTTCAGGATTTCTCCAGGATAGAGAATTCTGGAACGGTATATTGCCAAGAAATCTTTGCCTTTTTCCTGAACTAGATAAAAAGTAGCAAGACAACAACAATTGGAAGCTTACAACCTGAACAACTTTCACGCCAGCAAGTTTTGTCCTATGAAACCCAACCCTTCAAGAATGTTCAGCAATATTCCCTTAGTGTTCCACACCAGACAAAATCCATTCATTATATTATTGGATGGTCTTTAGCTGACACCTAGAGAGACATATTCTGTACCATGTTGGCAAGGAAAGCATACTAATCAGTTTTGAAAAGCCAAAGACTAGCGTTTCTTCATCAGTGAACTTAGGCATGTCAATAAACTTCATCACAATTGTTCACTGAAGCAGACATGATTGCATGAACTTTCAGGTCATGTTGTGAAGCAGAAGAAATGCTAATATTGCAGTCATTTTTTCCGTTTTTGGACGCATCCATGGCTAGAACTGAAAATATCAGATGTGTAGAACAATTTCAGTGAGGAAGACACAGAACTAGTTGAGACATCATCAAAGAAGTATTGCAAAGGACAAAACTTTATCAGGTTTATATGTTCACTGAAGCGTACATATTGTGAGAACTTCCAGTCATATGTGACCGTCTATGGGAAAACCCGGTCAAAGTCGCTGAACACCACATGGTTAATACTGGTTATGTGGAGAGTGTCATCACAATAAAAAAACACCGGTCTGTTGGTGGCAAATAAAGCCTTATCGATGGTACAACAAAGATCAGGAATGGTCAAGGACTATGTCACTCCCCAGCAACTTTGGCCGGGTTTTCCCATAGACGGTCACATATTGTGAAGCATAGAGATGTTAATAAATGCAGTCATTTTTTTCCTTTCTTAGATTATCACTGGGTAGAACTGAAAATCTCGGATGTGCTGATCACATCACATTATTTCCACATTGTGTTATCACTACAGATTGAGAAACAGATGAGAAATGGAAACTCGCGTCATCCAGCCATATTGCACTCGCAACACAAACCACACCCAACGGCGGCAATTAACACAGACGAGCAAAAAGCGCCTGGTGCGCAAATCATTTCATGAAGAGTGCACGATTCCATGCGAAAACATCTTCAATGAACAATGCATCGAGTAGTGTTTGTTATGTGAGAACCATTACATCACAATTTATGGCAAAATAACCCAATCAATCAGAAATAGCTCCCTTGAGCGAAACACTCAGAACGCTAAGGGCTGGTGATAATTACTCATTTTGTCAGGAAATCCATTAGGGTAGTTGGTAGGCAGTGATAAATTCACAAGAAAGAGACATCAAATGGAAGCAGACAGTAGAAAAAAAATGATCATCATTCTGCAGTTTGCTATAAGGTAGGGTTAGGGACAGATGACATTCTTGCTTGGCAGATTATACTGCTGAGGTTGTGAACCGTTGGAAAATTAGGGCAGCACCGGCACTGCTCATGTAGGGTTTCATACATGTATCATATCATTACCGGTGTCGTAATCCTGTTGGGTTTTTGCCGGAGGTATCGAGTCCACAACAGGCTACAGTACAGTCCACCTGCGTGGGATCGTTTACTTGTCCTGGCATAGAAACTAAGGTACAAGGGACCACGGCTTTTAGTCCAGTCAGACGGACCCTCAATTAATATTTCACAATTTTTTGTTTCACAATTTTTTGTATATGCCTTCGCCCGGAGTCGAACTCGTGCCGACCCATTGCACAGTTTGGTAGTCAAGCACACTAACCGCTCAACCACCGGGCTTTCTACAGGCCTGGATGTGCCAAGTTGGTAAGCTCTGGGTACTAACTTAAGGAAAAGCATAAATGAGGATGGCTGATGTCCATAAAAGCTAGCAAATTCTTTTACTGCCAGTTTTGCAATACATTTACATTGGACCTTGCTGTGCAAATCTTAAGTAAAATATTTGTCAACTTCTATGAATACCAGCCAATATTGACTGGCAGAGGATCAAGAGTGTGCACCGCAGGAGACTAGTGCTGCCATCTGTAAACCAAGAGCAGCATTAACAGCAACCAGAATGGTATTCATGTTGATCAGTCAACAACTGCCATAAAATATTGCTAGCCTAAAGTAAGGCTTCCTTTTCAGCAACTTCTCCTTCTATTGCTACCTTGCCATAAAGACAAATTACCAAGGGCAAAATGGAAAATGGACCTTTCTCAAAGGAAGAAGTCAAAGGACATGAATTTTCTACAACACACTGGACAATGTACAGCAGATATATTACTGGTATGCCGGAAAGAAGAGGCCCTTGATCATATTCTTTCTTATGCAGGGTTCTCAACCTGGCTTTGTCAATGGGGCCACCATGGTGCACTCTCGCAACATTTTTGTATCGGCTATTGGAATGTGCACTTGTCCACCCCAGATAACAGAGATGTGGTCAGTGATCAGTGGACTTAGCTCTTCTCCCTGACTATACATCTTTTGTACATGGTCCACAGTGCAACTGGTAGGAAAGATTTATCCCTCTTTCTTCAGGCCATCGTCAGTGAATGGTCCAGAGCTTGTCCACATTCATGCCAATATCACAGCAATGGGGAGTGCCAATTGGTCACGTGAGACTGATAGAGCAGACGTGACACCTATAGAGGCTCATTGTTCGAGAGATGCGGTTCACCAAGCATGGCCAATCACACCTTGAATCGTCATGAATAATAGGTGGCGTCGGTGTACTATCAGTTCAAACCCACGCGTATATTCTCGCGTGGTCTGCGTGATCGGGGTTCCCTATTGCCTAGGTCACATATCAACTCCGGGGCCCGTACGGCGAGTAAAAACAGACATTTTGGCCATTTTCTATGGTGCCCAATTTGATCCAGTCTAATTTCCGCTTATCTATTGAGGCGATCTCGGCATAATTCATCTTAGATCCGTGTTTCAGTATCTAAAATCCACAGCAAGCCGCTGGGTGGGGAAAATCGTACGGGGCCCGGTGCATTTGTGACCTAGGCTTTACTCAGACTTATTGCATGCTCACACTAACAGAAGAACGAATACAGCAGAGCTCATACAGCAGCCTTCACACTTCTGGCCTACCTATACCCAGCACTATAGACAGGAAGATTACAAACAGCCTACTCACAACAACCTGTTGCCATCACTTCGCAGTGTAAAAACCAACAGTGAAACGATACGACCTGGAAATGTTCAGACATAGCAAGCATGATGTACCAATTAAACAAGGATCACAACATAGCGCAAAAAAATCTGCCCTTCGCATAGATTTATGGAACACAGTGCTGACAAAACCACAGACCTGCCATCATACTTTTCCACAAAAGCAACCCACAGAAACAATTTTATTAATGTCAGACGTTTCCTCAGGGCAACGAAAAAACTATGGCTTCATTCTCATGCTTTATCGCCTCTCAGTCATTTTATACATCGTCGCCATCTTCCAATATGTAGACGAACTAATCCATCACCATGGTAACTCATTTGCTGTCGGTGAGACGGTGATGTAGCGTGACTCCGCTCATCAACAAAGACAAGCCCAGACCATGTGCTGGAAAGAACAAACACTCGCAATAGATAAGGGCAAATACTTTGCCTTCAGGTTACCATGACAACCCTAGGGCTGAGTAGTGGGTGTATACCAAAGATGCGTACATCCTGAAACACGATATGTTACTTTGAGTGGGCATCCACCTTCACACAACTGATATCCTGCTTTGACATTGACAATGCCAAGCAAAATACTAGGCCTACATCCATATTACATTGAAGTCCACACCAGAACATGCACAACTCCTGAACAGCTAGGATGCTGGGTGTTGGTAAAGATGGCTCTACACCTTCAGTGCTCAAAGATGCAACGCCTTGCACTTTGAAAATCCTAGATCCACCCCTGCACTGAGAAAATGAACTTTCGATTTTTGAACATTCAGGTGCAAAATAATCATCTTTCTTTACATGTCTTCCTTGCATTTATAGCAGGTTTCAAAATCAATGGTACTCTGGTGACCCACCCAGCGGCAATTACCATGGAGATATGATGCAGAAAAATTCTAAAGATATCGAACGCAGAAGAATCAGTAAATGAATGTGAGGCCTTGGATGTCCTCAGGAAATTAATGGGTGGGGTCAGGATTGCTGTCTAGACTGAGTCAGTCACATAGCCAATCATATTACCATGTTACAAAGTGATTATAATGCATGCAAATCTTATTACCATAATTCAATTGTCTTAGTTAAATATAATGCAACCATAAGAAAAGAAATTTGTTTCGTTATTTCAGATTTACTTGTAATGTTGGGATCCAGCTCATTATACTTCTGGTAGCTCCACTTGAAAGTGCCAGCGTACACGTATACGTATACGGGTAGAATTCTGTACAACGAGGAGAAATTTTGTGTACATTTCAATCGGTATACGTATACGGATCCGCTAAGTCGCTGATCGCAACCTCCCTATTATCAGGACTCATTCTAAACTATCACCCATCTTTTCCTGCTTTTGCATTCCTGCTATTTTATGGACATCATGCATTGACACAAAGGGGGCAATTTCATGTCATCTGCTAATACCTTTTTTCCATTTCCAAAACATCAAAAATATATCTTTTGGGCAAGTCCACAGTCAAATTTGTGACATTTTTTAACTTGTTCAGTGCAGTCTCTGCAACTCATGGCACCCAAGGACCATTAATTCATAATTAGTGCACTGTTTGCTAATTAGTTGCATCATGGACGTGACCTGTGTGATGTCACATCCGTGACACAGCTAATTAGCAAACAGTGCACTAATTATGAATCACAACGAACTTAATTCATACCACGGGGCATAGAAGGACAAGAACCTGACATGATGCAGGGTATTACATCTTTCTGTGGTTCCAAAATTTGCAGAAACAGCACTGAATAAGTGAAAGAATGTCACGTCCGAGACTGTGGACTTGCCCTTTTGGGCCATATGCACCAACGAAGATTATCTTAAACTCAGGTTGAGCCACAGCTTTTTAGGAGCAGTCAGCCACGCGTATTGCCAAAAGATGGCAGCACAGTTCTACGACTAGCGGACCAATGCAAAAGAAACTTCTCTTGATTGGTGCTCAATCAGCAATGAATGGGTCCGCTATATGCATTGAATTGGGCCGTGGTGACACCTATTGGTCAACTCACTGACAGCTCCTATTGTTCAGGTTTGCCACAGCATGATGTGACAATGGAAAAGTTGTGGCTCAACCTGAGTTCAAGATAATCTTCATTGGTGCATATATGGCACTAGTGTCCAGCAGTGCAAACTGTTTTTCTAATGCAGGGGTTCCTTCAATGCCCAGAAATACAGTATGTCCCTTGTCCATTAGTACTGTTGCCCTCTACTCTTTCTCTGCTTGTGAATGTTTGAGATGGATATTCCCAAGCCACAATGAGACAGACAAAGTCTCAAAGGAGAGAGAAATAATGGAAAGAGCAGACATGAAACTGTCCAAGGATAATGCCCCTACATTCATCAACTGATGGTGTAGCCTATGATCCACAGTTATTATATTANCCGCCCGACCGCCCGGACGCCCGACCGCCCGAACGCCCGCCACTTTCGGTAATTTAATAACCAGGACTTTCTTCGAAAACCTGGTTAAAAATAAATGGGCATGTCTCACGGCCTAATAGGGAACTACACTCGTCCCCAGTGGCCTCGAGCTTACAAGTGATACACGCTCTCCACCACTGGCACAGATGGGGCCTAATCATGTTTCTGAACGCTAGATGGCGCAAACTGTCATCAACCAATCAGCGACCAGTTTTTCACGCAACTATAGGGGAAAACATGAAACATTTTCTTATTGGCTGATCATTCATTGGCTGGTTCATCGAGCGCGTTCGTCAACAACTGGTAGTGACATCTAGTGTTCAGAAACGGACTTTGGCACCAAGTGTTTCAGTGGTTGAGGGTGACAGCTTCGCGCGGAGGCCGATACCACTGAATTATTGAGTGTAATAGGGAACGAAAAAGAGAAAGATCAAGTGAGACTTCACAACATATTTTTTGTTTCACCCTGTATTTCAGAGACTCGGAAATCAATGGAAACGTATTACGTCAAAGTGGTTTGATGTTCATAAACCATCACTGCTGGAAGTAGGTGTTCACATGAATTCTGTAAAAGTACATGTCTGAAACTGTAGACAAGCCAGTTTAGGAGAGCGAGGCCTCGAGGGACAGACAGCATAATGCCTCAAAATAGTTATGCGTAGATGTATGTATGGGTTTTGTTTTTACAAAATGTTTTCAGATGAGTCAAAATCGATTTCAAAGTCACAAGTAACATTTACATTTGCCGATCATCATATTCGGCAGAAAGAGAGAGAACATCACCCTTCAAGTGCTTTCATGTTCATCTGTTGGAAGCCCTCGCAATAGAGGAAGATACACGTTTCAGAAAATGTCATTAATTTTATGTGTAAAAAGAATATCATGAAGAACCTTCAGAACAAGACTTGGTCATTTTCTTTGGGGCATTCTGTATGGTGCCAGAATATGCCTGTCATGCTTGTAGTGCTAATGTTATGCCCCCACTGAGCTAGTTGTCAGTACGTTCTTGAAAATGTTGCCGAACGGGCTCAAACTGTGTGCGAACGGAGTGGACGTAGTGGCAACTTTTCACAGTCTTTTGACGAACTCTATAGACGGGCTCGGACAGGAAGGGTGCTCCAGCCAGAACTTCAAGGCATTATTTGGCCAACGTTACACATTCTAGCCTGTTTTATGATTTATTATAGGACGGGGCAGGACGTTTTGAGATCTACTTCAGTGTGACAGTACCTTTATGAAAGATAGGAGAACACCTGTACCAACTGCAGAGTGATAAAATGTAGTGTCTGTAAAAACATGTACTGTACTTGTTCATTAAATTGATGTGTTTCAAAATTCATGTGTATTATACTGTACCACTAAAAGCAAAACTGTGCCAGTCAACGTGTCTGAATACAGAGAATCAACACCACCATTGTTACAGTACTCACATTGGGAATTTTGCCGAATAAGACCATATTTGCGCAACTGCCGTGGCCTTTCTGCCTTCGAATAGCATTTATAACACAGCCAACTGCAAATCTAGATCTAGTGATATAATCCGCTAAAATACAAAATTTGTGATTTTGAAATTGTGAATTTCATGGGCTGCAAAATTACTCATATAGTGTTGATTTGAATACCGCGACTAATTCTCTTTAATACCACCCTCGTGAGTTAATTTCCATCCATCTGTGGTATGGATAATGATGTACACCTGTACTGTACCACTGTTAAATACCAATGTCGTGTCATGAATTCTGCAAATATTGATGCCCACCTTTTCATCACTATACCATTAAATACCAACTCCAGACCATCTGTAGGAAAAATATCCATCCCCATCTGTATACATGTAGTGCCACGTACTTCATTATTTTCATACCAATTAAATTCCAAACCATCTGTAGTACCATTAATGCACACCTGTACAGTGGTACCACCAAAATTATATATTTTGGTACCACTTAATACCAATGTCATGTATTGAATTCCAAACCATCTGTTGTAGCATAATGTATAAAGCTGTACCATTTAATACTAGTGTCTTGCATTAAACATTAAATTCCAAACCATCTGTATAATGGAAGAGACACCTGTAACACCTGACTCTACCACCCACCTGCTGTAAAATCCCCGACAAGGATTCTGTCGTCTGTGATGCTATCATCCGAGAGTCAATGAAAGTATCCACGGTCCCCATGACTGAATCTCAACACCAGGTAGTTCTCCAAGGCAAGCAGGAGTCAAGTCTAACACAAAAGAATGCTACATAACCATAGCTCCAAAAGCCGGCTCGTTACGCACTGAATGAACGTGCTCTCCTCAAGACATGTCTGGCTGTTAGAATAAATTATTCACTTTGGCGTCGTGAACCAATCGCATGACACGTAACGCTGGCAGTAAGATATATATATGTAGCTTAGGTCTTGTGCGACTGCTCAGCCAAATGAAAGGGAATTGATTGCTGAAAAGTTATAGTTTATTATGAAGGCTGGAGCATGTCATCTAATATCAATCACTGTCATAGCATAATATCATAAAAACATGAGTGATAGATAATGAGTGCAGACCATCTTGGGTATTGACTGACTGGTATCCACTGCGGAAAGCGTAGGTATTGGGGATGGTCTTCGCTAATGGCATAGTTAGCACACCACTGGCAATTCAGAGAAGGCGTGGGTAGCTAGCTTGCATAGAAATCTGAGGAGATGTTTAAAGACAAATGAGGCCAATTTTCTCTCCAAAAGTTGAAATGAAGTACAGAAGTTGTTGGTCACTTTAACAAGCAACATTACATTTGAGACACTACTTTAGCTTGGTCATGTAGAGTCTGATTCAGTTCAACGAAAAATGTTGGCATGAGGGCTGACCATTATTCAAAGGCTAGCAGCTCGTAATAATACAAATTTATGTCTGCAAGATATCACGTCATCGCACAAAAGTGGCACACATCGATTTTTGCTGGCAGACATTGCTTGCAGAGATGACCTCACTGAAATTTCCGTATATTTTAACTACCAGTTAAAATTTCGCCCATGCAGAATAAACGTATGCACCAAACGAAGATTATCTTGAACTTGGTTGAGCCACAACTTTTCCATTGTCACATCATCATGCCCTGGCAAACGTGAAAAGTTGTGGCTCAACCTGAGTTCAAGATAATCTTCCTTTGGTGCATACGGCCAACGTTTATGTTAGGGAACATCAGCTGTTTTTCAACCATGAAGGTATTGACAAGCAGTCCAACACTACATGATATTACAAACTGTTTTGTCACAGAGAAAATTGAATTTCTCACATGGTTATGATATGAAATATAGAACAACATCCTTGCCATCAACAATTCCAGAGACATATCTACTTAGTTTCCCATTTCAACTTTAGCAAAAGTTCCATCACTTCACATTCTGGTATCATGCATAATCCAAGCTGTCAAATCATGAAATCTTTCTGAACAGAGTGAAAATGGTGAAGATGATGACTTTTTAATAGTTGTGAAATTTTGTCCGCGGCGCATTGACTGGCTGGGCTATTTTATGTCACTCCTCCGAAGATGCACTAAAAACAGCGGGATCTACAATGAAGTTATATAAAGTGATGGCCTAGGACATGGCTGTGAACAGCTCGCACAAAGCATGTCGATGTAGCGCTTTGGCAACCCGACCATCTATGGTGTTCAAAAGTAAACTTAAGCCTAGCATACATCACACTTGCGACTGGAGACTGGAGACAACTAGTCGCCACTGACCTACTGGTGACTGGGAAGATCTAGCTGGAACTGGAGGCGACTAATCAGTCGCCAGAAATGGTCGATGTACACACCCTAGCAACTCGCTGGAACAGAGATTTTGCCAGTCGCCACGAGTTGCACATGTTCAACTTTCTAGCGACTAGTTGTACCCCATTTCGTTCAGTCACTGCGATGTACGCGTCAGCTTGCAACTGATCAGTGCCAGTTTTCTGAACGAAACCTAGTCTCGTCGAGTCTCAATGCCTCTGATGTTATCTGAGTTGCTGCCAGTCGCAAGTGCGATGTACGCAGTCAGGACATGACAACTGATTGGATCCTCCTAGTTTTACTGAGTTGCTGAATTTTTCTTAATATCCAAGCAACTTGTAACCATCCAGCACCAGAGATAATCCTGGCAGGATTATAACCAACATTTTTCCTGAAAGAGTGCACCTAAAGTGCTAAGATGAATGGACACTGTGAATCATGGCATGTTGATGATGCGGAAGACAGAATATTTGCATCTAATCTATCACAACATTTTCTTGAGAAATGGGACCCTAAATCCAGAACTCTTGATTGAAGAATCTTGACATTTTCCACTTAAATGGCCTCGAATTTGATCTTGTGACTAAGTGGAGCTTAAATGGGATCACGAAGTGGCTTCAGAGACGCATGCATAAGACGAAAGTGCCTTGACATTACTATGTCAACTTCTTCACGTGATATGGTAGCCAGCAAGGATTATAGTCCTTTCCTCAGGATCCAAGAGGGTTCAGCAGGGAGGCTGCCTCAATCATGAAGATAGAGAATGGAGAAGGCATGACTCCCAACTAAGTTCAAGGCAAGGGGTGTCCCGGTGAAATGTTGAAAATATCACCAAATAAACATGATGTCTAGAAGCAAGTTGGGAGTTGCCACCTTCTCCTTTCTCTATTGATGTTACTATAAATTTCTTCCAACAGTGGCCTGGACAAAATTGCTGTAAAATTGCAAGGAATGAAGTCAGTGCATTTCCACTTATACGCTCCATTTGATCAGAGATGATGTAAAGTACAATGTACATGTAACAAAGGCTTGAGTGCATTTGGATAGGTCAGGAATATCTTGGGGGAGTTACAGATGGAAATAACAAGGCAAAGTGAATGTACTTCAGTCAGGAAGAGACATACCTTGTTGAGACACATCATCAAGGCTTAAACCAACCCTAAAGGCACCACTCAATGGTTACCTCAGGAGATGGAATCTTTGTGAGGTGTATTTTCAAGAAAGATTTTCCCATCCCTGAAGCGTAGTAGCAATAGCTTCTCAAAGGACAACATGTAGCTTCTTGTAATCTTTCAAAGATGAAGCAAAATGCTATGCGAGTACTTCAGGCAGGATTTCTTCAGGATAGAGAATTCTGGAATGGTATATTGCCAAGAAATCTTTGCCTTTTTCCTGAATTAGATAAAAAGTAGCAAGACAACAACAATTGGAAGCTTACAACCTGAACAACTTTCATGCCAGCAAGTTTTGTCCTATGAAACCCAACCCTTCAAGAATGTTCAGCAATATTCCCTTAGTGTTCCACACCAGACAAAATCCATTCATTATATTATTGGATGGTCTTTAGCTGACACCTACAGAGACATATTCTGTACCATGTTGGTACGGAAAGCATACTAATCAGTTTTGAAAAGCCAAAGACTAGCGTTTCTTCATCAGTGAACTTAGGCATGTCAATACACTTCATCACAATTGTTCACTGAAGCAGACATGATTGCATGAACTTTCAGGTCATGTTGTGAAGCAGAAGAAATGCTAATATTGCAGTCATTTTTTCCATTTTTGGACGCATCCATGGGTAGAACTGAAAATATCAGATGTGCAGAACAATTTCAGTGAGGAAGACACAGAACTAGTTGAGACACATCATCAAAGAAGTAATGCAAAGGACAAAACTTTATCAGGTTTATATGTTCACTGAAGCGTACATATTGTGAGAACTTCCAGTCATATGTGACCGCCTATGGGAAAACCCGGTCAAAGTCGCTGAACACCACATGGTTAATACTGGTTACGTGGAGAGTGTCATCACAATAAAAAAACACCGGTCTGTTGGTGGCAAATAAAGCCTTATCGATGGTACAACAAAGATCAGGTATGGTCAAGGCCTATGTCACTCCCCGGCGACGTTGGCCAGGTTTTCCAATAGACGGTCACATATTGTGAAGCATAGAGATGTAAATGCAGTCATTTTTTTTCCTTTCTTAGATTATCAATGGGTAGAACTGAAAATCTCGGATGTGCTGATCACATCACATTATTTCCACATTGTGTTATCACTGCAGATTGAGAAACAGATGAGAAATGGAAACTCGCGTCATCCAGCCATATTGCACTCGCAACACAAACCACACCCAACGGTGGCAATTAACACAGACGAGCAAAAAGCGCCTGGTGCGCAAATCATTTCATGAAGAGTGCACGATTCCATGCGAAAACATCTTCAATGAACAATGCATCGAGTAGTGTTTGTTATGTGAGAACCATTACATCACAATTTATGGCAAAATAACCCAATCAATCAGAAATAGCTCCCTTGAGCGAAACACTCAGAACGCTAAGGGCTGGTGATAATTACTCATTTTGTCAGGAAATCCATTAGGGTAGTTGGTAGGCAGTGATAAATTCACAAGAAAGAGACATCAAATGGAAGCAGACAGTACAAAAAAAATGATCATCATTCTGCAATTTGCTATAAGGTAGGGTTAGGGACAGATGACATTCTTGCTTGGCAGATTATATTGCTGAGGTTGTGAACCGTTGGAAAACTAGATGTAACGCAATCGGGGCGATTGCAAGTATGCCCCCGCTCTGGTGCATCACGCTGAATATCGGGTCACCTGTTCTTGAGTCACGGTCCGGAATGCTAAAACAAAGATGTCTTCCTGGCAGCCATATTGAATATTGGGTCACAACTAAAATCGATAGGGAACCTCCCCCGATCCAGCCCATTACACCATACAAATATGAAATAAATCACGCAACCCGTTCTTGAGTTACGGTACGGAATGCTAAAACCAACATGTGTTCCTGGCGGCCATATTGAATATCAGGTCGCAACCAAAATCGATAGGGGACCTCCCCCGATGGACCCCATTACACCATGCAAATATGAGATCAATCGGGCATTCCATTCTTGAGTTATCGTCGGAATGCTAAATCCAAGATGTCTTCCTGGCGGCCATATTGAATATCGGGTCGCAACCAAAATCGATAGGGAACCTCCCCTGATCCACCCCATTACATCACGCAAATATGAGATAAATCGGGCAACCCGTTCTTGAGTTACGGTCCGGAATGCAAACTCCAAGATATCCTCCTGGCGGCCATATTGAATATCGGATCGCAACCAAAATCGATAGGGCACCTCCTCTGATCCACCCAGTTACACCACAGAAATATGAGATCAATCCGACAACCCGTTCTTGAGTTATAGTCCGGAATAGGATGCGGCGGCGGCGGCGGCGGACGACGACGGAAACCAACTGATAACATAATGCCCCCATCTCAACTTCGTTGAGCGGGGGCATATCGTTGAGCGGGGGCATAATTAGGGCAGCACCGGCACTGAGTTTAACCCACTCGCTCCTGTAGGGTTTCATACATGTATCATATCATTACCGGTGTCGTAATCCTGTTGGGTTTTTGCCGGAGGTATCGAGTCCACAACAGGCTACAGTCCACCTGCGTGGGATCTTTTACTTGTCCTGGCATAGAAACTAAGGTACAAGGGACCACGTCCAGTCAGACAGACCCTCAATTAATATTTCACAATTTTTTGTTTCACAATTTTTTGTACAGGTGTATATGCCTTTGCCCGGAGTCGAACTCGCGCCGACCCATTGCACAGTTTGGTAGTCAAGCGCACTAACCACTCGACCACCGGGCTTTCTACAGGCCTGGATGTGCCGAGTTGGTAAGCTCTGGGTACTAAGGAAAAGTATAAATGAGGATGGCTGATATCCATAAAAGCTAGCAAATTCTTTTACTGCCAGTTTTGCAATATATTTACATTGGACCTTGCTGTGCAAATCTTAAGTAAAAGCATTTGCCAACTTCTATGAATACCAGCCAAAATTGACTGGCATAGGATCAAGAGTGTGCACCACAGGAGACTAGTGCTGCCATCTGCAAACCAAGAGCAGCATTAACAGCAACCAGAATGGTATTCATGTTGATCAGTCAACAACTGCCATAAAATATTGCTAGCCTAAAGTAAGGCTTCCTTTTCAGCAACTTCTCCTTCTATTGCTACCTTGCCATAAAGACAAATTACCAAGGGCAAAATGGAAAATGGACCTTTCTCAAAGGCATGAATTTTCTACAACACACCGTGGACAATGTACAGCAGATATATTACTGGTATGCCGGAAAGAAGAGGCCCTTGATCATATTCTTTCTTATTCAGGGTTCTCAGCCTGGCTTTGTCAATGGGGCCACCATGGTGCACTCTCGCAACATTTTTGTATCGGCTATTGGAATGTGCACTTGTCCACCCCAGATAACAGAGATGTGGTCAGTGATCAGTGGACTTAGCTCTTCTCCCTGACTATACATCTTTTGTACATCGTCCACAGTGCAACTGGTAGGCAGATTTATCCCTCTTTCTTCAGGCCATCGTCAGTGAATATCACATCAATGGGGAGCGCCAATTGGTCACGTGAGACTGATAGAGCAGACGTGACACCTATAGAGGCTCATTGTTGAGAGATGCGGTTCACCAAGCACGGCCAATCACACCTTGAATCGTCATGAATAATAGGTGGCGTCGGTGTACTATCAGTTCAAACCCACGCGTATATGTGACCCGCTCTGGCAAAACCAGTCGCATGTCGCTCAGAATTTGAGCCTCAACGAACTAAGATGACACAAGGAGAGAATGGAATACATAGATTCTTTCAGATTTCATAATAGCCAGACAATACTGAAAGTGACAACATTTTGGTCTCAACCTGCCAAGCTAAGAGTGTCATGCGACTGGTTTTGACAGAGCGGGTCACATATTCTCGCGTGGCCTGCGTGATCGGGGTTCCCTATTAATCAGACTTATTGCATGCTCACACTAACAGAAGAACGAATACAGCAGAGCTCATACAGCAACCTTCACACTTCTGGCCTACCTATACCCAGCACTATAGAAAGGAAGATTACAAACAGCCTACTCACAACAACCTGTTGCCATCACTTCGCAGTGTAAAAACCAACAGTGAAACGATACGACCTGGAAATGTTCAGACATAGCAAGCATGATGTACCAATTAAACAAGGATCACAACATAGCGCAAAAAAATCTGCCCTTCGCATAGATTTATGGAACACAGTGCTGACAAAACCACAGACCTGCCATCATACTTTTCCACAAAAGCAACCCACAGAAACAATTTTATTAATGTCAGACGTTTCCTCAGGGCAACGAAAAAACTATGGCTTCATTCTCATGCTTTATCGCCTCTCAGTCATTTTATACATCGTCGCCATCTTCCAATATGTAGACGAACTAATCCATCACCATGGTAACTCATTTGCTGTCGGTGAGACGGTGATGTAGCGTGACTCCGCTCATCAACAAAGACAAGCCCAGACCATGTGCTGGAAAGAACAAACACTCGCAATAGATAAGGGCAAATACTTTGCCTTCAGGTTACCATGACAACCCTAGGGCTGAGTAGTGGGTGTATACCAAAGATGCGTACATCCTGAAACACGATGTGTTACTTTGAGTGGGCATCCACCTTCACACAACTGATATCCTGCTTTGACATTGACAATGCCAAGCAAAATACTAGGCCTACATCCATATTACATTGAAGTCCACACCAGAACATGCACAACTCCTGAAGAGCGAGGATGCTGGGTGTTGGTAAAGATGGCTCTACACCTTCAGTGCTCAAAGATGCAACGCCTTGCACTTTGAAAATCCTAGATCCACCCCTGCACTGAGAAAATGAACTTTCGATTTTTGAACATTCAGGTGCAAAATAATCATCTTTCTTTACATGTCTTCCTTGCATTTATAGCAGGTTTCAAAATCAATGGTACTCTGGTGACCCACCCAGCGGCAATTACCATGGAGACATGATGCAGAAAAATTCTAAAGATATCGAACGCAGAAGAATCAGTAAATGAATGTGAGGTCTTGGATGTCCTCAGGAAATTAATGGGTGGGGTCAGGATTGCTGTCTAGACTGATTCAGTCACATAACCAATCGTATTACCATGTTACAAAGTGATTATAATGCATGCAAATCTTATTACCATAATTAAATTGTCTTAGTTAAATATATGCAACCATAAGAAAAGAAATTTGTTTCGTTATTTCAGATTTACTTGTAATGTTGGGATCCAGCTCATTATACTTCTGGTAGCTCGACTTGAAAGTGCCAGCGTACACGTATACGTATACGGGTAGAATTCTGTACAACGAGGAGAAATTTTGTGTACATTTCAATCCGTATACGTATACGGATCCGCTATAAGTCGCTGATCGCAACCTCCCTATTATCAGGACTCATTCTAAACTATCACCCATCTTTTCCTGCCTTTGCATTCCTGCTATTTTATGGACATCATGCATTGACACAAAGGGGGCAATTTCATGTCATCTGCTAATACCTTTTTCGCATTTCCAAAACATCAAAAATATATCTTTTGGGCAAGTCCACAGTCAAATTTGTGACATTTTTTAACTTGTTCAGTGCAGTCTCTGCAACTCATGGCACCCAAGGACCATTAATTCATAATTAGTCCACTGTTTGCTAATTAGTTGCATCACGGACGTGACCTGTGTGATGTCACATCCGTGACACAGCTAATTAGCAAACAGTGCACTAATTATGAATCACAATGAACTTAATTCATACCACGGGGCATAGAAGGACAAGAACCTGACATGATGCAGGGTATTACATCTTTCTATGGTTTCAAAATTTGCAGAAACAGCACTGAATAAGTGAAAGAATGTCACGTCCGAGACTGTGGACTTGCCCTTTTGGGCCATATGCACCAACGAAGATTATCTTGAACTCAGGTTGAGCCACAGCTTTTCAATAGGAGCAGTCAGCCATGCGTATTGCCAAAAGATGGTGGCACAGTTCTACTGGACCAATGCAAAAGGAACTTCTCTTGATTGGTGCTCAATCAAGAATGAATGGGTCCGCTATTCATCGTATCCATGACGTAGGCCCAGGCCTACGTGACCAAGGTGACGTTGTGACGTTGCGTCTTTTTGCCCACCAGCTTCTTCAGCAAAGCAATGAATTTTGCCCACCACCCTTGCGTCATTTGCCCACCACTCTTGCGACGTCAGCAATGGCGGACACTGTCGGAGTTACGTCATGGATACGATGAATATGCATTGAATTGGGCCGTGATGACACCTATTGGTCAACTCACTGACAGCTCCTATTGTTCAGGTTTGCCAGAGCATGATGTGACAATGGAAAAGTTGTGGCTCAACCTGAGTTCAAGATAATCTTCATTGGTGCATATGGCCCTAGTGTCCAGCAGTGCAAACTTTTTTTCTAATGCAGGGGTTCCTTCAGTGCCCAGAAATACAGTATGTCCCTTGTCCATTAGATCCACTGTCCTGTTGCCCTCTACTCTTTCTCTGCTTGTGAATGTTTGAGATGGATATTCCCAAGCCACAATGAGACAGACAAAGTCTCAAAGGAGAGAGAAAGTAATGGAAAGAGCAGACATGAAACTGTCCAAGGATAATGCCCCTACATTCATCAACTGATGGTGTAGCCTATGATCCACAGTTATTATATTATAGGAAACAACTGTACAGACCTGGAAAATCTTATTCACTGTGCAGGGAGTTATCTTGGATGAACTTGACATTTTGGCCTGTCTCATCTAATTCTGGGGCAACACATACACACAGACCGCTGGATATCATTGAGTAAGAGCAGTGACTTCACTGAGTACATGCACTGCAAATCTCGCTCCAACAATGGCCACACCACCTAACTCCGCGACCTGATAACTTAAAGGAGTTAGACGCCGAAGTTGTAAACAAGCTGGTTTGTTTACAAACATGGTCGGCAAACTAGTTTTATTCCTTCGTGAAGGTGGCAGGACCAGTGGCGCCCCGTGATCGTTAGACTGGTGCCCGGTCCAATGCAACACACTCACGATATTCACGCGAGTACAAATCACCGACAATAGGTGGCAGCACTGCAGGCGTCGCGTGGATAGAGAACCAGTGAGTTTACAACTTGGACGTCCAGCTCCTTTAACACATTCAGTGCTGATGTCGGGAATTCCCGTCGACCAAGACTCATTCCATGTGCGGATGTCGGGAATTCCCGCAATGCATAAGCCCATTTGAAACTGGTTGTTATCATAAAAAGATCTATTTATGTTGTTATCCTACTATGTATGTTTTCTATAGCTGTATAAACAATTAGTTAATAAGAATAACACCAGATGTCCCTGTTATCGCCGTTTTTCAGCAAATGAACACGCTGAACCTGGCTGGTCAGAGACTGACTTTAGTTGATGTTTTGGACGACCTAGTGGCCGATTCTGGAACTGTGAGATCGATGACAAATGATGAAATGGATATGATAGACGATTTTCGATTTTATGATATAACTAGAGCAATGTCGATGGCGAGCTAATCGCATATCTTCCCGCTTTCGACAGCAGGTAATGGTGACATGGTTATTTTTCTGTGTGTTTCATATATCGCCCCCTGGTGGAAAGAGGCCGAGTTGGATCTAAATACATTCAGTGTTGTGCACATTAATAGTCAAGTACGTAAACATTCCAAAGTTTCAGGTTCAAGTTTCTCTGATGAATTTCGGCAATATTTGCAAAGTTGTATCAGAACAATCTCTTTGTAAAGTTGATTCCTGACCTTGATATATATCGCCCCCTGGTGGAAAGAGGCCAAGTTGGATCTAAATACATTCAGTGTTGTGCACATTAGTCAAGTACGTAAACATTCCAAAGTTTCAGGTTCAAGTTTCTCTGATGAATTTCGGCAATATGTGCAAAGTTGTATCAGAACAATCTCTTTGTCAAGTTGATTCCTGACCTTGAAAAGTAGGTCAAGGTCAAAATCTATGTGATGTTATGAAGCTGTTACAGATCCACCACCACACACAGTTTTGAACCTGCATCCTAAATAGGTAAGGAATAACACCCATGAATGTGTTTTCCCCATGTTTCTCATGGTTTTTATGAAAGTTTGACCCCTGTGACCTTGAAAGTAGGTCAAGGCCCGTAAGATATATTATGAAGCTGTTAGGGATAGACCATCACACAAAATTTCGTCACTTTATCACAATTAGTTAAGGAGTAATGGCCAAAAATGTGTTTTTCGCATATCGCCCCCTGGTGGAAAGACAGGAAGTAAGTTGGATCGAAATTCCAAAAGTGTTGTGCACAATAGTGGATGAGTACCTACATGTAATATATACCAAAGTTTCAAGCTCCTCCGTTGAACGGTCTAGGAGGGAGATATCACTTTTGGACGGACGGACCTAGCCGGACTGACGGCGGAGGGTAAAACAATATCTCCCCGACTTTTTTCAATGAAATGGTCCATGGACCATGTGCTCACCCGTTTGGACATAATAGTGTAATGACAGAGAGAGGTATATCAGTTGAGCAATCTGGGTAAGTCATTCCCAAGTTGTAGGACTTCAATGATTCTCAGTTTGTGCCAATTGGGCGAAAACTTCACATGCACACAAAGGTCATCTAGAGGGAGCCACGTAGCACATCTGAGTGCACTGGGTCAAGTCGTTCCTGAGTTATAGCACATTTGATGATTTTCGGGTTACGCCACCTGGCGGCCATATTGGAAGTTTAATCAGGCCGAAATTTGACGTGCTTGTAAAGGTCATCTAGAAGGAGGTAAATATCAAGTTTGATTGCTCTGGGTCACGTCGTTCCTGAGTTGTAGCACATTTGATGATTTTCGGGTTACGCCACCTGGCGGCCATATATGGAACCTCAATCAGGCCGAAATTTGACGTGCTTGTAAAGGTCATCTAGAAGGAAGTACATATCAAATTTGATCGCTCTGGACGCAAGGACCCTGAACGCCGCGTAGCGGCAAACGCGCGAAGCGCTACTGATCAATACCACGGGTCACTCACTCTCATTCCACCTAAGGATCCCTGTTCCAGTTACGCAACACTTCTCAAGGTCAGAGGTCAAGGTCACAGATAACTAGCTCTAGAGTAGTAAACTTCTCATCGGAAGCCATTGACATCGCTCCGATGTCCTTTTCTTGTTGTTTATGAAATTTTGAAAAGCAGTGTTTAGGCTCAGCATTGGGAGCGGAAATGGGAAAGTGTTAATAAAGAAAGTTTTGGCCACTGTGGATGGACTAGGTGTCAATGCCAATCTATTGAAAGTTAGGGTTCCATGTCACTTTCTTTTTCAAAGGAATAGCATTGCCAAGGAACACTGGTGCAGTGCTGCTACCTATTGACAACAACGGTTTCTACAGGAGAAATTTTGGATGTATACCACAGCTATGCAGAGGTAAAGAAGTTTGGCAGGTATGCACATCTAAAATTCAGAACATCTGGGTTGAGCAAGGGCTACTTTCATGCGATCCTCTGATGAGTTTGCGACCAGACAGCAACATGAATCAACCCACCATGAGTCATGGTGATTCAAGAACAGACACGGCAATTGAGCCAGAGCAAGATATCCTCTGTCTGAATCTCTGAGAAGAAGGTTCTTAGCACAAAGGCCGTATGGACTCCTTTATCCTCGATGATGGTTTTCCACCTTAACCTTACCAGCAATCAGTGTACAATATTCTTTACAAAGAACAGGTTCTTGTTGCAGTTCATATGAAATGCATTCCATGTCTCATGGAAGACAAAGAGGCAAGGAATTAACACACAGACACAGAGATGTTCCAAAGGGAATCTTTAAATGGATGCAGTATCCTGGAGATACCTGTCTATTGGTATGGCAACTGCTCCAGCTAAAGGCAACCGAGAAAATGTGGACAATAGGGAGGTTTCGCAAGTGCCCGGTTAGGCCCTACGACGACGTTTATCTATTGTGTGGGTATACCCAAACAATAGATAAACGCCGTCGTAGGGCCTAAACGGGCACTTGCGAAACCTCCCTAGTATGAGGAATGACAACTAGAGTTAGACGGTTAAATTTGGGAATATAGTCTGATATCAACAATGGCAGAGGTGGTTAAATTTGGGAATATAGTCTGATATCAACAATGGCAGAGGTGTCATCAGACTTACTTTAACCTCGGTGTATCCTGAAACTTTTCAGTAGAACTCAGATGAGCTGCTTATTCAATGCTACAATCTAAGCATTTACTCTGATTTACCCATTTATACACCTGGGTGGAGAGGCCAAGGCAAAGAGACTTCCCCAAAGTCTGATTAACTTCTAGTCTGAGACCCCCACCCACAGTGGCACTGCTCCACCTTGGCTCCCAGGGGAGTCAAGTTCTACCAAACTGCTTATTAAATCCATTACAATCCATCAAGGGAAACATTAGGTGTGGGTACCTCTGTTTGAACCTGGCAGATGTCCAGCAGGAACTGCACGTTCGACCTTCCATTACAATTTATTATCCAATTTCCTCAAACCCTAAAACTGCCCACATGAACTGGGCGTGACTAGGCAGCAGTGCAAATCTCATGAGCTGCCGGCTGACTAGTCTGAAACCATCTGATGCATGCAGAAATGCCATCCTTATCGGCAAATTGATCGATCAACCCAACCTCGTGAAAAATCGCCGGTCGGATTACGCTCTCCCTAATGATTGGGTGCCATTGGAATGGTTACATAATTACTCCTCATTACAACCTGATATAGAAAACTTCAAACCAGGCGTGAAATTGTGAATGGTTTTGGGAAACCGATCCTTAAATGATCTGCACATCTGGAACAAAGCTCTTGACAAAATCTCCCAAATATTTTTAGATGGTTCTTCAGGCCTGTGTTATCCTGCAGCTCAAATGACAGCATAGCTTACAATCGAAACTAAGCCACTTTTCAATATTTCGCACAAGAATGGAGTTAACGAAAACACAAAGGTGCTACAAGGTACTCAATCACAGCACTCTCATTATACAAAAGTATCAGAACTTGTAGTTTGCAAAAGTTTATAATTTGGTACCGGTAAGCGAGTCTGGGAAGCCGTGGTCCCGCCTTGCCAATCGATATCCACCTGAATGGATTCTTTCACTGCAATGAACAGCAATACATAGACACTGTATCACATCATCATGTATGAAGAATGCTTGCCTGATTTCCGACCTCATCATCAAAGACCCAAGTAGTGCGGATCACGCCCCTTTATTCCCCCGACAGACCAGGCAACGACAGGATCTGCTACCGTTTCTTGCGAAGATTGATTGGCTTGTTGATTCATAGACAAATACCTCACCTCCACATTGATAGAAATGTATTGCCCATTAAGAAGTGGGGTAGATGAGAATAGCCAAGTGTCCTGTGGCGGTCTGGGGCCATATTCATAAAACGCTTCTAAGCCTAGTTGACAACTAAATTGGCCTGTAGTTGGCTACTATNTAGGCTACCCCGTGCGTAGCACGGGTATCAGCTAGTAGAAATGTATTGCCCATTAAGAAGTGGGGTAGATGAGAATAGCCAAGTGTCCTGTGGCGGTCTGGTCTCTATGGGTCGTATTCATAAAGCGGTTCTATCGTTAGAACTGTCTTAGGCCGGTTCCAAGTACAGTGATTGACGATACTTGGAACCGGCCTAAGACGGTTCTAACGATAGAACCGTTTTATGAATACGACCCTATGTGTAGCCGGATAAAAGCTCCCACAAGGCTCACAGGCATATTGAGGCACCTGAATATCTCCACCACAACATGCTAGCACTGCTTTGTTCGTTTCACTTCTTGCTCCAAAGTAGCCCACTTGCTAACAGAACTTGCACCCCGGCATCACCCCAACCTCAGCCAAAGGTCACGGTGTATGGTATTTCAGCCAGATCTTTCAAGCTTGTTTTCAGCAGTTATTCCCTCGCTGCCACCTGGTTTCCACAGGCCTCAGTATCCATGGTTGGTGTCAGCTCTGTGTTGCTAAAAGAATGAAGTAACCATTCCTACGAAAACCATGCACACCACAAGCATGCAACACTGGTGCAACGGACATGAACACACGGAAATCTCAGTAAGATCATCTCTATGCGTGCTACCTTGTCTCTGCAAGTTTTTTGTCTGCAGCACAATTAATGATTTCCAACCTCACTGACATGAATCTGTATTGTGCTGCTACAGCAAAGACAGCATCACTTTAACCAACACCAAGAAAAGAGGCCTTGCTGTAGTAGAATCCCTTGATCCCTACTCTTGACATTGATCCAAAAGGCACACTAATTCAGGAGCATTGTCCATGCCAATCAATATGCTGGTAGAGTGATGCAATTCTCGAAAACCAGGATTTTCCAGACATCAAACATTGCATGGTAGTGCAATTCATCCTGAGTTAATAAGGGATTCTTTTAATGTTCCTTCGGTCCCTCCATCACTGCATCCAACATACCAAAGGTTGCGTGTGATGACAAATGTAATGAAGGCAATGTTGTGCCAGATTCGAAACATGGAGCTCAGCTTTGCGGATTCCTGCAACTCCACTTACCAATTTTAGGACACAAAAGAGTGGGCTCCAAGTTCACAAATCTGAAGAAGGACTTTTATTGTCAGGCAAAATGGGCTGTTTATGCATCCAGACACTTTTGTAATCGGTATGCCAACACATTCACAAGCTCATCACAGAAGCAAGGGAGGATTCATGTCTCGCTGATGGGTACACACAGAGTGAGAAACAGGGGTGGGGGGGGGGAGAAGCACTCCTGAGGGTTGAGAACCCGTTTTCAATTTCAGGTCAACAACTCACTCTGACGTATCCCACCGACTCCAAAATGGGATCTTCCCTGAAAGTGATAATAACCCCAGGTTTCAACAGCCACTGTACAGAAAAAAATCCCCCATGTTACATGAGACATCTACTGGAACGCCTGTTCTGAAGGTCACCTGCTGGATCAATAGCCTGTATGTCATGGGACCCCGCTGCCCACACTTCATACATGTACATACTTCATAAGGTTGGCACAGATGGCTACAAAAGATGTACATGTAAGTCATACAAAAGTGACCTCGCTTATGAATTCGGTATCATACTGTTTGTTGAGATTTGGCTCCTAAAATGCAACTGTCTCCTACATACGTTGGGTTAACATGCGAATGCCATAACCATTATCTGTGCCCAAAATCAGTTTTGTTGCAGTATTGTGGAGTCTCAGATTGGAAATTTGACAGGCCAGACCCCCCCTGGTGTGTTTTCACGCCCTGAACCCCACATTTTATCACCTTGCCCAATGTGGGGGGGGGGGGNGGGGGGGGGAATGAAAGTTTTATTGCTGACACACTGGATTCAGGGTGTGAAAATGAATTTGGGTTGAGAGCTTCCCAGCAGCACACCTGGTGACATCCCAAGCATTATTGATGCTCACCAGCACGTCAGCCGTTGATATTCAGTGTGTGCTGGACAGTGATCCGTGGAATCTTCTCGCCAGCGATGCTGGTCAATATCAAACAATACAAAAGCAACATGGCCTCATCTGCAGTGGCTGGCGAGAAGATCAGTGGCAATTAGGCCCACATTGCGTGGTGTGCTGCTTGTTTTTTCACAAGGCATGGTATGGTACTCCAAATTTATAGGTTTCGATGTGTACTTGGACCTATGCATCCTGATGTCCAGCTCTCACGCTATGTTACATGTGATATGTGGCACTGCCAAGTTAGATGTGTGGTCAAGTTGGGCCATGGTGGCTGAGGCCACGCAGTGAAATGGTGCCAATCACTTGAAAGGGGAGTATACAATGGTTTCTGCTTAGATTTAGTTTTCAGAAGACCTAAATATAGATATCAATTTCTATGAGGTTCTTAAAAGTAAATAAATTTGTAGCCAACCATCCAATCATAAACTGCAATGACACTCTCCGATATGCTTTACTTTGGAAAACCTTTGTCAGATGGACAAATTTCCAGGCACTGCAGTCATCCTACATACCTCAGAGGCCTGCTTGATTCAGTACCTCACCACAAAAGCAGCCTTGTAAACATACATGTATACATACCTGGAAAGATAACAAAAAGAAAATATAAATATTGGCAACCACATAGAAGCTAAAAATTCTTCCATTTGGGACTAAATAGAGTAATGCAATTATTAATCCATCACTGGCAGTAAGACTGCATAAGTTTCTATGACGACCATGAGCCAACTTCCTCGCCTTTTTCTCCCTAAACTGCATTGGAGACTGAAACTTCAGAATATGGATGATATATGGTAACCAGAAATGAGTTTGTTAAGCATGTCTCGTTCTGTAATGGACACCAGGCGGAAACGTCACACTTGCTGCTATTGCAGCCCCATGCAATGTATCCATTAAACAATAATGTAAATGGGATTAAAACTAGATGAGAAATGGAGCAGTTCATCCTAAGTGTCCCACAATGGAACCTCTCTGTTAAGGACAGTCCTTCTGGACAGATGCTGTCTTAATTGAGAGGTGTCCTGATTACAGAGGTCAAAATTAAAAGGCAGGGCCTCTGACCACTTTGGGGGACTGAACTTTGCCCACCGTCTTTCTGGCTGAGTTATTCGTTAAGGGAAGTTCCACCATCAAAATTTTCGCGAAATTTTCGTATGGGAATATCCTTTTCAGGGAAGTGACACTGATTTTTTATTAAGAACATGGACTTGAAACCACTCGCAACATATCTGAGACAGATGTTTGAGAGTGAGACTGTTTTACAAATGTACATGATGACCTCAGACAGGTCACAAACCAAGGGTGCCATTGGTGTAACCTGACGCACCACAATCAAGAAAGTAGCTGTGAAGTCATGAGAGAAACGACATAAAGCAAGCCTGAAGACCACATTGCACATCTAAAACATCAAAGCCCCAACAACAAGGATGAAATACCTCAGAGATTGTTGCCTCTTTGAACTCAATGTGAGATGGCCTACGAGGATGACGGGCTGACTTGTTCTTGTCCAAAACATGGCAAACAGAGGTTGAAGTGATGATGGTAGTCATGGTTCCCAGCAGCTGTGTTCCAAAGAACTAGACCAACAGAACCCTCACAAGCATGTATGGC
>NMRB01000646.1:215819-256403 GCA_002633025.1 Notospermus geniculatus
GCAATTAGGCCCACATTGCGTGGTGTGCTGTTGTTTTTTCACAAGGCATGGTATGGTACTCCAAATTTATAGGTTTTGATGTGTACTTGGACCTATGCATCCTGATGTCCAGCTCTCATGCTATGTTACATGTGATATGTGGCACTGCCAAGTTAGATGTGTGGTAAAGTTGGGCCACGTGGTGGCTGAGGCCACGCAGTGAAATGGTGCCAATCACTTGAAAGGGGAGTATACAATGGTTTCTGCTTAGATTTAGTTTTCAGAAGACCTAAATATAGATATCAATTTCTATGAGGTTCTTAAAAGTAAATAAATTTGTAGCCAACCATCCAATCATAAACTGTAATGACACTCTCCCATATGCTTTACTTCGCAAAACCTTTGTCACATGGGCAAATTTCCAGGCACTGCAGTCATCCTACATACCTCAGAGGCCTACTTGATTCAGTACCTCACCACAAAAGCAGCCTTGTAAACATATACATACCTGGAAAGATAACAAAAAGAAAATATAAATAATTGGCAACCACATAGAAGCTAAAAATTCTTCCATTTGGGAATAAATAGAGTAATGCAATTATTAATCCATCAGTGGCAGCAAGACTGCATAAGTTTCTATGACGACCATGAGCCAACTTCCTAGCCTTTTTCTCCCTAAACTGCATTGGAGACTGAAACTTCAGAATATGGATGATATATGGTAACCAGAAATGAGTTTGTTAAGCATGTCTCGTTCTGTAATGGACACCAGGCGGAAACGTACAGTTGCTGCTATTGCAGCCCCATGCAATGTATCCATTAAACAATAATGTAAATGGGATTAAAACTAGATGCGAAATGGAGCAGTCCATCCTAAGTGTCCCACAATGGAACCTCTCTGTTAAGGACAGTCCTGGACAAATGCTGTCTTAATTGAGGGGTGTCCTGATTACAGAGGTCAAAACTAAAAGGCAGGGCTTATGACCACTTTCAGGCTGAACTTTGCCCGCCGTCTTCCTGGCTGAGTTATTCGTTAAGGGAAGTTCCACCATCAAAATTTTCGCGAAATTTTCTTATGGGAATATCTTTTTCAGGGAAGTGACGCTGATTTTTTATTAAGAACATGGACTTGAAACCACTCGCAACAAATCTGCGACAGATGTTTGAGAGTGAGACTGTTTTACAAATGTACATGATGACCTCAGACAGGTCACAAACCAAGGGTGCCATTGGTGTAACCTGACGCACCACAATCAAGAAAGTAGCTGTGAAGTCATGAGAGAAACGACATAAAGCAAGCCTGAAGACCACATTGCACATCTAAAACATCAAAGCCCCAACAACAAGGATGAAATACCTCAGAGATTGTTGCCTCTTTGAACTCAATGTGAGATGGCCTACGAGGATGACGGGCTGACTTGTTCTTGTCCAAAACATGGCAAACAGAGGTTGAAGTGATGATGGTAGTCATGGTTCCCAGCAGCTGTGTTCCAAAGAACTAGACCAACAGAACCCTCACAAGCATGTATGGCCAATGAGCACACTGGTTCCACACTGACAGCCTCGTCCTCTGCACAGCACTCGAGCCTCCACAAACCACGGAGCAAGTCTGATTAAAAATTTATCACCGTATTAAGTCACACGGCCATACACAGTGATTAATTCACCAGAATATTTCTGAAGAGAAATCACAGAGCCAGACTTGTACTTTATGTATATTTTATGGAAAACTGGCAAAAGAAAGTCAATGGTTTTCCATAAGAACTGGCATGCCTGACCAGATAGAAATAAATTATGCTCTGTGTGATGATGCTAGTATCCATTGCTGGTCTGCACCATTATAAACAGGGGTGGAGAGGCTTACAGGATCCAGGCCACCTTATTAAACTGGCATAAAAGAAACCCTGCACATTTTCATGACTGAAATATCCGAGCCGAACAGTAGGATATATTCGCAGACGACCGATCAATAAAAAGACGTCTGCCAATATAATCAATCAAATGTAGTACAGAGTTGGGTGACATGGCGAGCGCCACACACGACAACCGCCCATAATATTTCATTTGATCAATACCCAACCATATCTGTTGCTTGGTACACACATGATGACTCAGCAACCATAATTCTTGGGATTATACGGGAAAATAACATCACTCCAGTATCTGCCTCAATCTCGCCAGACGATATGGGCCTGTCACTACTTTTTATATCTTACCATTTACTCTGCTGTTCGGTGTTAAACCTTGGCTTGCAACGGCTCGCAGTTGCTTGGAAGGTTTCATTCAGACCAGACTCATAAACAAGCCTATAAGTCTGTCAAGTTCGCGCAGACAGATTGCATCAAAGTGTCCAGGCATGAGGGCCACTGTCCATTAGGCTGAGTTCACATAGAGCTACACGGTATCCGGTATCCGCTATCCGGGCAGGATTCCCTCTACACCTATGTAGGCCCTCTGAAATCGCATTGAATTCGCTACAAAAGTGTCCTGTTTTGTCAGTTATCTGAATCTTTGCAAGAAATTGTTTATAAATCATGATAGCGGATATCCAGAATGCCTGTACTCAGGATTTCTATGCTCATTATCCATACTCCCGACAGTATCCGATGTCGGAAAAACAAATGCGCACGATTCACTCTACACGTATTCATCAGGCCCTCTGAACAGTTCAGTCTTGTGTGACCCAGTATTAGGAAATGACCTTGTTAGATGTCCACTACCCGCGTGTCATACGTAAACGGGTACTGGATACCGGGATACCGGCTCGATGTGAACTCCGCCTTACCATCACATGCAAGTGGTATGAAGTGTCATGCAAGAGACATGCTACCTTTGAACCATAGTCTTAAATACACAAGTTCACCAAAGATCTTTGCAACCTCAAACATAACTGTAATCACACTAGCAAAGAAACCATATGCCATACAAGTATGTTATCACTCTGACATGTCAAGACAGACATCGCCAGTCATTCAAATATTGACATTCATCTCAAACACGCAAATCTGCTCAAGCCGGATCACAGATCCGCACATAAGGATAATGGATAAAATCAAGATCACACCTGCCATCTTTCTGTATCTAGTCAAATCATTCTTTCCATGGACACCAGACTTGTATCAATTCCAGTGTGGCCATCTTTGTTTAGAAGGAGACACTATGACCAACACAAGTGGAGGTCTTCTAAAATGCTATGCGACAGGCACAATGCTCTTTCTTTTTCTTGTCATTCTCCTGAGCTGCCAATATTAACACTGGTTTCAGTTCCTTTTGAAGACAAATTTTGAAGTCCATGATAAGGTAGATTTCCATACTTCACTGAGGGCCTATGCATAGGCAATCTACCCAATAAAGGTTAGGCATTATCTCATCCCCAGAATGTCTATCATGTTAAGCATTGCCTAATGTTCCTAATACCCCCGTCACACTAGAGGCGGAATGAGCAGGAATGCCGTCGGAATGACAATTCGTAGTTCATTCCTGGACAATCGAAGTGCATTCTAAAAATTCTGAATGGGTTCCGACTGCGTTCGTAATGTTCCGGCCCGTTCCTGTGGTCTGTCGGAATGTTTTGAGCATGTTCAAAACTATCGAGGTGCGTTCCAAGTGGAGAAATATCGAACGGCATTTGAAGTGTATTCTATCTGCATTCTTACTGCGTTCTAAATAGTCCGACTGCGTTCTAAATAGTCCGACAGCCTTCCAACAGCATTTGAAACATTCTGATCGCATTCGAAGGACAATCGAAAGGTCCAGGGTCCATACCCTGCCAGTTGAGCTCAGACTCATGAAAATTTTTGATTCAGCAGCCTGTCGGGGACCATTCCTGCGGCATGCGAGATACACTCGGGAAGTTCCCGTTACATTCGAAGTACATTCCAATTGCATTTTTTTGTCTTCGAGAGGCATTCTTCGCGAATTCTTCGGCATTCTAACCATATTCTGCAGCCATTCTGCGAGAGTTCTTGCTAAATTCGAAGCGCGTTCCAAGTGTTCGAAATGCAATCTTTCTCTCCCGAATCCAGCTTGAATTTTGCAAATTTTCTCATTCCGGCTGGTTCTGCTTGATTCCTGCTGATTCGAACTAAGTGTGACGGGGGCATTAGGCAATGCCTATTGGGCATTTTGCCCAATTTTCACATTAGGCTATCTGTCTAAAGCCACACCGGGCCTTGCTTAGTGCGACGTACTGACTAGTCGTGCTTACGCTGCCCTACGCTGTGCCTAGGTTGGCCTATGTGGCAATCAGGCCAAGGGACGCAAAGGGGTGATGCAAGATGGACGCAAAAAATTAAACATGTTTAATTTTTTCACGTACTTTCAGCATAGCACTGGACGCAGAAAGCTACACAGTTTGTACACAAGTCTATGCAACACTATGATACGCCCTTCCATACATAACACTACGCCAGCCTCAAAGAATTTTTCGTCAGACTGTCATAGGGTCGCGTACTATTGCGTAGGCATGGTGTACAGTAGTGTAGTGTTGCGTAGAATTGAGTAAAAACTGCCTACTTTTTGCGTCCAGTGCTCTATACCGAAAGTATGCGTCCATCTCACGTACCCCTTTGCGTCCCTCAGCGTATTGCCACGTACAATGTAGGTCAGCGTAGGCACACTGTAGGGCATCATAAGCTCGGCGTAGTCGGCACACCGCACTATGCAACTCTAATAGGCCCGGTGTGAAAGGGGTTTTAGGAACATTAGGCAAAATGCCTAACATGATAGACATTCTGGAGATGCCTAACCAATATCAGGCAGCTTGCCCAAGCAACAACTTTCAGTGTTGCTTTTTAAACATCCGAAAGAACCCTTCGGTCATCACATATTTGTGAGGCGGTCTAGGAAAACCCGTTGGATGTCGCGTTTGAGGAAAGTGTTAATGGCCTTGGTGAACCCGCACATTTCAATAGCTGAAATGTACTACGTAACAGGTAAACAGTAGCAGATCAATCCACAGGCAATCTAACAACCCTTGTTGATCACTCAGCGACTTCTGACGGATTTTTCTAGACCGGCACACATTTTTGCAAACGCGACAGTCCAACCATGCAATCATCACAAACGTAGGACTTAATTGCTTGACCTGCACAAAGTTATGATCACATTTCACCATCCTGACTTCCAAACAAATTCAATTTTTTTTCAATACAGAAAAAGCCTTCACTGAAATCATACAACACATCTTACATCTGTCACACAAAAATATCGATTTTTGACCAGTTGTGATTGCTCTTTAACAGATAAACTTACCTCAAAATAAGTCATGTTGAAATCATCCACATCCCAATCAGCAAGCGGTGGCGATAAATCACTATCATCCTCCTCCGGGTAGAGGTATTTCGATTGGATGTAGAGGTGGAGTAAGCGTAAAAACTCATAGTTAAGCATGGCATGGTAACTCGACACATTTTTCTGTCTCCTGGATGCTGAAGAATCATCATGACCTTTAGGCATAATGAGGGAGAGTCTTGCCTTCAGAATTCAAGATATCCAATGGAGATTTGTTGGAACGTTATCCAAGTGCAAAATATGGGGACACAACATCCATGCCAAAATCAAGAAATCCACCAGATGCATCTGAGTGATGTCAGGTGCAAAAATAAGACATGTATGACCTGATGCACAACTTTCCTTTCCAAAGCAAGAACTGAAGACTGAAATCCTACATTAATCCAGTGCCAACATATAGCTTCTTGTCAGTTCCATTGCTGAATGAATATTACTTGTACAGTATCCTTGTCAGTAATACAAAGTTACAGGCAGCTGGGTGACCTGTTTTGACTTTCCAATGTCAAATTTTTGATCCTTTAACACCAAGGTTATCACAGTTAATCGATTCAGTCTTATCCTGACAGGTCAGATTTTCACACCATTCAAATAATGCAATTTGAGGCATATTTTTCAGTAAACGGAAATCTGAAACAGTTACATGATGAGGCGGGGCGAGACATAGGACAGGCCCCAAAACAGGCCTAGAAAAGTGGTAGTTGCATAGAGTGTAAAGATCATTGATGGCATGAAATCAAGTGTGCATCAAAGTGACACTGCCCTGTAACACAGTCATGGTACCATCACACTATGGTGAATTCGAATTGTTTCATCAGAGTATCTGACACAATTTTCATTTCAGTGAAACTGGAAGTTGGCCTATAGCAATATTACAGATAATATATCACGGGTATTTGCGGCCCCGAAAATCATTGTTTATTTACATTTTGTTTGTTTATGTCCAACGTTTTATTTCTTATGAGTAATTTGTTGGTGGCGTGCCCCTCTAAAAATTCTTTTGGCACCAAAAGTATTCAATTTGGTCAGTTGGCATGTCCCAAAAAGTCCAAATAACATGATGTAAACATCCATGTTTACAAACATTGAATGTAAACAATGAAGTCGTGATATATTATCTTTAACTTCGACCACAAAAACATCCCAAAAGGATGACTGAACTACTGAAACCTTTGACCAAAGTCAACAGCAAGGAATGGGAAGTCAAGTGGAGAAATGGGAAGTCAAGTGGAGAAATTAATCAACACGTTCTAACCGTACACAGGATGTATACCAGTCGGTAATACTCTATATTTGGCATAGAAAATCAGGGGCCAATAGACGACAAGGGATTTGAACCATCAACCACTTGACTCAGATCTGTCATGTCAGGAACTTATTGGTCAGTGTATATTATTAGACCTGAGATATTTTGTCTCTACCTATCCAAGCTGATACATGTTTGCCAAGTAAGTATTCGAAATAACGTATTCCACAAGTTAGCTGTGGTACTTTCTCAACAAACAATTACATGTCATATATTTTTAGTTGCACAAACCGAAAGTTATTTTGGTCACTAATTGTTATTGAATGTGACATGAGATGTTTGGTAAAGAAACAAATGGTAGCCAAACCGATATCAAAACACTGGAAATCTAATCAAATAATGATTTTCTGCTTTAATGAAACAAAACATACTGTTCTATCAGGTTTTTCTGAAGAGTACACCAGTTGACATACATAGGGAGGTACCACAACTGTTTCTCCAAGCATGGCATTTTCACACTATTTCATATGACATCCTCCCACAACTGGGGGTTTACCTCACTTCTCTTCATCTACTCACACAAATGTTTGTGCGAGTAAAAGGAGGGAGGTAAAACCCCCCAGCTGTCAGAGGATGTCACATGACATTGAAAGAGACATATCAAAAGCTTGTGTGGTGTTCAACACGCACTACAGTACAAGATGTACAGTACTGCACATATAAACTTCAACTTCTTGTTGTTCAGTGGCCCCCTGAGGTTGCACCTGGCTTGTGCGAAAAGGCCCAAATTCAAAAAGATACATAGCCTACCTGAGTGAACATCAACTATAATCAGATTGGACAAACGATCATCCACTGACCAGAGGCTAGTGTTTTCAGAAACGGGAGTGAAACACAGTGCTGTCGCCTTTTTCCGACGAATGGTAAGGATTGCAAGGTGAAACAACCGTCAATGAAACCACCCGGCAGGTTGGTCCAACTAGGGATTGTAGCAAGCGTTTCTGAGCCAGTTACACTGCCAGACACAGGCTAAGATTGAGAAGGGGAAGGAACATGAAACAGGGCAAATATGCTCAATAATCCAACAGCTATCGATATATCCAGTCCAGATTATTTGAAAACACACAGATTTCCTATCCACTGCCCTGAAAGACACGTACACAGACCTATGTAAAGCAGATGACATCACAGAGAAAGCCATCAACTATTCCACGATTTTGCAACACGCCATGCATAATGCTCGTCTTATGAACCAAGATGGAAAGCAGAATATCCTAGAGTCATTATAAGTAGATTCTCATATGAGGTGATCATCAAGTAAGTACAAACGGAAGGAAAAAGCTGTGACTTGGCAAAAATGTTGTGAACTATATCTCCAGAATGTGTGTGTTTTATCGCCCCTGTCTTTTGCATCAAGGGCAAAACAAGAGAAAAAGGACTGAAATGAATGGCTTCCCTATCTGTATGAATCTCTACCACGGCAAAAAGCCATATAACGGCTATAAATGGAACAGATGCAACTGAGCATAATCCATCTTTTACAGGAGTCACAATGATCGTTGACCATTAATCATGAATGATTATACAAGAAATACCACTTAACAAGCACGCTTTTAGAGAATATCGCCAAGTGCGTTATTCAGGTGATGTGTTGTGAAGAAAAACATCAGTGATCACTGACTTTGATTATTCAATCGTCCAGCCAAGGTTCATATCGAGTGAAATTCACAGGACGTAGTACTGTCATTCTTCGTGTTGACTCAGTTTGACTGATCACTGACATTAGTAGAATCAAATGATGGTGGAATACAGGTGTGAAGGACACCCGTGGGACTACGGCCAGCAGCGGCCTTGATGATTGGGAAAGATATAGCCTAATCATTAACCACAGGAGTTCGTGAACAATCGAATGAGCGATACACACTGCACACACTCAAGGTGCACGATGTGCACATAGACTCAATGTGCACATCGTGCATAGAGTCTATGTGCACATCGTGCACCTTGTACATTGAGTGTGTGCAGTGTGTATCGCTCATTTGATTGTTCACGAACTCCTGTGTCACTAATACGAGTTATGATGCCATGCATTGCTAATTTCCAGTCCGAGTGAGCTGTCAGACTGGTGCAGTGCAATGGAACCACTGGTGCATGTCATTCGTGTCATACGTAAACGGGTACTGGATACCGGGATACCGGCTCGATGTGAACTCCGCCTTACCATCACATGCAAGTGGTATGAAGTGTCATGAGAGAGACATGCTACCTTTGAACCATAGTCTTAAATACACAAGTTCGCCAAAGATCTTTGCAACCTCAAACATAACTGTAATCACACTAGCAAAGAAACCATATGCCATACAAGTATGTTATCACTCTGACATGTCAAGACAGACATCGCCAGTCATTCAAATATTGACATTCATCTCAAACAAGCAAATCTGCTCAAGCCAGATCACAGACCCGCACATGAGGATAATGGATAAAATCAAGATCACACCTGCCATCTTTCTGTATCTAGTCAAATCATGCTTTCCATGGAAAGCAGACTTCTATCAATTCCAGTGTGGCCATCTTTGTTTAGAAGGAGACACTATGACCAACACAAGAGGAGGTCTTCTAAAATGCTATGCGACAGGCACAATGCTCTTTCTTTTTCTTGTCATTATCCTGAGCTGCCAATATTAACACTGGTTTCAGTTCCTTTTCAAGACAAATTTTGAAGTCCATGATAAGGTAGATTTCCATACTTCACTGAGGGCCTATGCATAGGCAATCTACCCAATAAAGGTTAGGCATTATCTCATCCCCAGAATGTCTATCATGTTCCTTAGGCAATGCCTATTGGGCATTTTGCCCAATTTTCACATTAGGCTATCTGTCTAAAGCCCCTTTCACACCGGGCCTTGCTTAGTGTGGTGTACTGACTAGTCGAGCTTACGCTGCGCCTAGGTTGGCCTATGTGGCAATAGACCAAGGGACGCAAAGGGGTGACGCAAGATGGACGCAAAAAATTAAACATGTTTAATTTTTTCACGTACTTTCAGCATAGCACTGGACGCAGAAAGTTACACAGTTTGTACACAAGTCTATGCAACACTACGATACGCCCTTCCATACATAACACTACGCCAGCCTCAAAGAATTTTTCGTCAGACTGTCATAGGGTAGCGTACTATTGCGTAGGCATGGTGTACAGTAGCGTAGTGTTGCGTAGAATTGAGTAAAAACTGCGTACTTTCTGCGTCCAGTGCTCTATACCGAAAGTATGCGTCCATCTCGCGTACCCCTTTGCGTCCCTCAGCGTATTGCCACATAGGTCAGCGTAGGCACACCGTAGGGCAGCATAAGCTCGGCGTAGTCGGCACGCCGCACTATGCAACTCTAGTAGGCCCGGTGTGAAAGGGGTTTTAGGAACATTAGGCAAAACGCCTAACATGACATTCTGGGGATGCCTAACCAATATCAGGCAGCTTGCCCAAGCAAAAACTTTCAGTGTTGCTTTTGAAACATATCCCAAGGAACCCTTCGGTCATCACATATTTGTGAGGCGGTATAGGAAAACCCGTCGGATGTCGCGTTTGTGGAAAGTGTTAATGGCCTTGGTGAACCCGCACATTTCAATAGCTGAAATGTACTATGTAACAGGTGAACAGTAGCAGATCAATCCACAGGCAATCTAACAACCCTTGTTGATCACTCAGCGACTTCTGACAGATTTTTCTAGACTGCCACACATTTTCGCAAACGCGACAGTCCAACCATGCAATCATCACAAACGTAGGACTTAATTGCTTGCCCTGCACAAAGTTATGATCACATTTCACCAACCCGACTTCCAAACAAATTCAATTTTTTTTCAATACAGAAAAAGCCTTCACTGAAATCATACAACACATCTTACAGCTGTCACACAAAAATATCGATTTTTGACCAGTTGTGATTGCTCTTTAACAGATAAACTTACCTCAAAATAAGTCATGTTGAAATCATCCACATCCCAATCAGCAAGCGGTGGCGATAAATCACTATCATCCTCCTCCGGGTAGAGGTATTTCGATTGGATGTAGAGGTGGAGTAAGCGTAAAAACTCATAGTTAAGCATGGCATGGTAACTCGACACATTTTTCTGTCTCCTGGATGCTGAAGAATCATCATGACCTTTAGGCATAATGAGGGAGAGTCTTGCCTTCAGAATTCAAGATATCCAATGGAGATTTGTTGGAACGTTATCCAAGTGCAAAATATGGGGACACAACATCCATGCCAAAATCAAGAAATCCACCAGATGCATCTGAGTGATGGTCAGGTGCAAAAATACGACCTGGATGCACAACTTTCCTTTCCAAAGCAAGAACTGAAGAGTGAAATCCTACATTAATCCAGTGCCAACATATAGCTTCTTGTCAGTTCCATTGCTGAATGAATATTACTTGTACAGTATCCTTGTCAGTAATGCAAAGTTACAGGCAGCTGGGTGACCTGTTTTGACTTTCCAATGTCAAATTTTTAATCCTTTAACACCAAGGTTATCACAGTTAATCGATTCAGTCTCATTCTGACAGGTCTGATTTTCACACCATTTGAATAATACGATTTGAGGCAAATTTTTCAGTAAACAGAAATCTGAAACAGTTACATGATGAGGTCGAGACAGAGGACAGAGGCCCCAAAACAGGCCTAGAAAAGTGGTAGTTGCATACACATTAAAGATCATTGATGGCATGAAATCAAGTGTGCATCAAAGTGACACTGCCCTGCAACACAGTCATGGTACCATCACACTATGGTGAATTGTTTCATCAGAGTATCTGACACAATTTTCATTTCAGTGAAACTGGAAGTTGGCCTACAGCAATATTAACTTTGACCACAAAAACATCCCAAAAGAACGACTGAACTACTGAAACCTTTGACCAAAGTCAACAGCAAGGAATGGGAAGTCAAGTGGAGAAATGGGAAGTCAAGTGGAGAAATTAATCAACACGTTCTAACCGTACACAGGATGTATACCGGTCGGTAATACTTTATATTTGGCATAGAAAATCAGGGGCCAATAGACGACAAGGGATTTGAACCATCAACCACTTGACTCAGATCTGTCATGTCAGGAACTTATTGGTCAGGGTATATTAGACCTGAAATATTTTGTCTCTCCCTATCCGAGCTGATACATGTTTGCCAAGTAAGTATTCAATAAAGTATTCCACAAGTTACCTGTGGTACTTTCTCAACAAACAATTACGTGTCATATATTTTTAGTTGCACAAACCGAATAAGTTATTTTGGTCACTAATTGTTATTGAATGTGACATGAGATGTTTGGTAAAGAAACAAATGGTAGCCAAACTGATATCAAAACATTGGAAATCTAATCAAATAATGATTTTCTGCTTTAACCCTTTAATGGTCGAATTTTTTTTTAGCGTCCACCAGTAATATCAATATACCAATTAGGACTCTATATTCTATTGTAACTATGTATAAGCTTGATGAACTAACGATCTCATCAGCTATGTTTAGCTTATGCATATGCAAATCGTACCGTATGGTACGATTGACCATTAAAGGGTTAATGAAACAAAACATACTGTTCTATCAGGTTTTTCTGAAGAGTACACCAGTTGACATACATAGGGAGGTACCACAACTGTTTCTCCAAGCAGATATGGCATTTTCACACTATTTCATATGACATCCTCCCACAACTGGGGGTTTACCTCACTTCTCTTCATCTACTCACGCACGTGTGAGTGGATGAAAAGGAGCGAGGTAAAAACCCCAGCTGTCGGAGGATGTCATTGAAAGAGACATATCAAAAGTTTGTGTGGTGTTCAACATGCACTACAGTACAAGATGTACAGTACTGCACACATAAGCTTCAACTTCTTGTTGTTCAGTGGCCCCCTGAGGTTGCACCTGGCTTCTGCGAAAAGGCCCAAATTAAAAAAGATACATAGCCTACCTGAGTGAACATCAACCATATAATAATCAGATTGGACAAACGAGATCATCCACTGACCAGAGGCTAGTTTTTCAGAAATGGGAGTGAAACACAGTGCTGTCGCCTTTTTCAGACGAATGGTAAGGATTGCAAGGTGAAACAACCGTCAATGAAACCACCTGGCACGGTCGCACTAATTTGCGTCCAACTGCGACCAATTGCGTCCAGTTGCGTCCAACGCTATAAAACGCTAATTTTATCAATACAAATGTTCAAATTTATGTTTTAAATGGTCATTCTCAACATTATCTCATCAGAATTAATCACAAAAAGGTGAATTATATGACATTTGACGGGTCAAAAAACTCCCGAGGCCAGCCTTCCGCGATTGTGACTCTTCAGGCAATGGCGGCCATTTTGACAGAGTCTACCCCAGACAACGATAACAACAAAATGGCCGCCGGCTTCTGGACGCGAAAATAAACTCAATAAATCATGTAAATAAGCGATTGAAAACGTTCCAAATTCATTTCAGGAATGTTTGATTGACTCTTGCCTACACTCATAAATATTGATATGGACACTTTATTCTTAAAAATTACTTTTTTATAGTGTTGGACGCCATTGGACGCAACTGGTCGCAGTTGGACGCAAATTAGTGCGACCCCACCTGGCAGGTTGGTCCAACTAGGGATTGAAGCAAGGGTTTCTGAGCCAGTTACACTGCCAGACACAGGCCAAGATTGAGAAGGGGAAGGAACACTAACAGGATAAATATGCTCAATAATCCAACAGCTATCGGACAGCATGTATATCCAGTCCAGATTATTTGAAAACACACAGATTTCCTATCCACTGCCCTGAAAGACACGTACACAGACCTATGTAAAGCAGATGACACCACAGAGAAAGCCATCAACTATTCCACGATTTTGCAACACGCCATGCATAATGCTCGTCTTTTCATGAACCAAGATGGAAAGCAGAATATCCTAGAGTCGTTATAAGTAGATTCTCAGATGGTGATCATCAAGTACATGTAAGTACAAACGGAAGGAAAAGCTGTGACTTGGCCGACATGTTGTGAACTATCTCCAGAATGTTTGTGTTTTATCGTCCCTGTCTTTTGCGTCAAGGGCAAAACATGAGAAAAAGGACTGAAATGAATGGCTTCCCTATCTGTATGAATCTCTACCACGGCAAAAAGCCATATAACGGCTATAAATGGAACAGATGCAACTGAGCATAATCCATCTTTTACAGGAGTCACAATGATCGTTGACCATTAATCATGAATGATTATACAAGAAATACCACTTAACAAGCAAGCTTTTAGAGAATATCGCCAAGTGCGTTATTCAGGTGATGTGTTGTGAAGAAAAACATCAGTGATCACTGACTTTGATTATTCAATCGTCCAGCCAAGGTTCGTATCGAGTGAAATTCACAGGACGTAGTACTGTCATTCTTCGTGTTGACTCAGTTTGACTGATCACTGACATTAGTAGAATCAAATGATGGTGGAATACAGGTGTGAAGGACACCCGTGGGACTACGGCCAGCAGTGGCCTTGATGATTGGGAAAGATATAGCCTAATCATTAACCACAGGAGTTCGTGAACAATCGAATGAGCGATACACACTGCACACACTCAAGGTGCACGATGTGCACATAGACTCAATGTGCACATCGTGCATAGAGTCTATGTGCACATCGTGCACCTTGTATATATTGAGTGTGTGCAGTGTGTATCGCTCATTCGATTGTTCACGAACTCCTGTGTCATTAATACGAGTTATGATGCCATGCATTGCTAATTTCCAGTCCGAGTGAGCTGTCAGACTGGTGCAGTGCAATGGAACCACTGGTGCATGTCATTCTTGAGGTCCTAGGGTCAAGATCCTCAGTTGGACCCTTCTTCATGTGACATGTGTGATAGAGAGGACAACTCGCTTTGACAATGCAGGTTACTCTGGGCACTCCAATTTCCTTCTGCTTTCTTTCACCTGAATACTGTCAATACATCTTGTGCAGTGGCTCACTGCGAGGTCACTTTTGACCGGCGGCCCAACATGCTGACGTTGACGACAAAGTTTGCTGTACGTGTGTAGATCGCATCATGGTTGAAGTCATTTGCCCCGACGACAAAGTGCACCATGTGGATCGATGATGTCATTTAATGTCAATTTGACCCTCATGATGGCGGATTTTTCTGTGATGACGGCATATGCACAAGCTCCATAATGCCAAATTTGGTCTTTGGCTCTAAAAAACTGAATATTTTAAAGTTTCAAATCAACAACAGGTGTCTCATGGAAGGGGTCTTGGTAGGAGGTGGTATTTGGTTCCTGATCTCAGAAGGCACCAAATACTGTGATCAGTAGCGTCTGCATGTCGTCCATTTTCACATGAACAGCTCAAAAGTAGCCAATCAAAAACATGTTGATTGGTCACTCTGCTAATTAACAAAAGAACAATCAATGGTTTTTCACCAGTCAACACATTTTTCATCGGCTCCTTTTCAACAGGTCACATGATTATGGATGACAGGTGCTATTGATCCTAATATTTTGACCGAGACTAGGAACCAGTCTAAGGAGGTGTGGTTTCTGTGTTTTGTTCATAAATATCTGATGATGTGGTTCCCCTAAACAGGGGCAGCAACACTGACCTTCACAAGTACATTCCTGCACACTATAAGTCATGGTTACCAAATACATTTCATCCTGCAGGACTGAACTCCAAGGAGGTGATGAAAGAATGAAAAGTATCACTGACATATACCTTACAGTCAAGAATATCATCATACCTGTAGGGCCAACAACATTTGCTAGTGATCATTGTTCCCATTTGTTGAAATAAACAACCTGTTGGTGTAGAATAGCCGTGAAGCATATGCAGCCTATGAAAAGTAGCATTAGCAATGATTGCTATCTGGACTTGAAACTTACCAGCAGTCATGTTAGCAACATTACGATACATTAGTATCAGCTCTCGCTATAGATTTTTTTAACAAAACTAGTGTTTTCTAACTAATTCACCAATATTAAACACTCAAATGGTAAATTATCGAGCTAATTCCTGTCTTAATTGCGGGTAAGCACTTTGGTTCGACTGTGAAGTTGGTGGGACTGACGGCCTTGATAAATGTAAAACTTCATCAGGGATGACAGAAGTAATTGTGACCTGAAAACAACAGAGTAAACATGGTAAAGGATTTGGAATCCAGCAACTGAATAGCTGGCCTTTGACAATTATCAAAAGATGGACTTTCAGAAATGGAGAATTACTGCACGTGATACAGACTTGGAAAACTGCAGATAAACAGCTGGCCTTCGATCTAGATAACAGTAGAGATCGTGGCTTGGAAAAATGGCAGAAGAGGGTTCACACGGAGGAAACTGCACTTGAGCACCTGCATTCGATCTGAAGAACTGTGGCAGTTGAAATAGACAGAAAAGTGGATAACAATAGCATAGAAACTGGACTACAGCAGCAGATGATTCAGTCTGGAACAAGAGCAACACAAAGCCTGGTATGTTCCAGCCCGCCTGTACGTTTTCCAGGAATGAAAATCAAGTTGGTGGCTGCACGTGTGGCCATATTGGATGAGGGTTGACGCCCCCCACTGAAAGCAACTTTTATGTAGCCAAGTTTAATCAATCACCAAAAAAAATGGTTGCAATATGTGTGCAAACATCCGGACACAAAACTCAAGCTGGTGGTTGTGGCGGCCATATTTGATGAGGAATGGCACCTCCAACGGAAAGGAACATGCCCCTATAGTGTAACCGACAACCAAACAATCTGCATTCAGTCTGAAATGTCCAGAAACAAAAATCAAGATGGTGGCTCTGGCAGCCATATTGGATGAGTGATGGCCAACGTTTTGGCGGGGACTTGAAAAATTGCATAAAGGGATACCCTAAACCTAACCCTACAGGTTTTGGGTAATGTAAAGAATGATGAATAACTTCCACACCTGGATGTATCCTTGTTTATTCCACAAAAAAATCCTTAGAAGTTAGATTTGAATGCATATCCATCAATTATGGAACCTATCAACAGCAAATGGAAAAGGTAAGGAAACCTTGCTCCGGAATCAGAATTTAGCAGACTTTCCAAGTGAACATTTGACAACTGTTTGAAAGACGGTTGGTTCTACAAACTTCAAGTGAAATAAATCGGTAATGAAGAAAAGAAAACCCTGACGAAGCTTTCAAATTACTTCCATCAACAAAACACCAGGAATCTAAAGAATTTTTCAGTAGTTTGCCTCTTTTTCACCGCATGAAGAAGACACATGTCTGGAGAACGTGGAATAGAAATGGTAGTGATATTTTACTCCAGCAGGTGGAGCTACCACTTTAATTGACAAACCTGATCCATTCAATGTATTTGAAGGACAAGAGCAATGCAGAGCATGGCATGCCCCTGACAGGTGTGTTGTTTGTGGGCATGGCCCAGATGGTACACATGGGGGAAGCGGAGTGCTGGTCATTAAAAGCAACCTTCCCCTGATAGAGACCAACCCTCACAAAAAAATTCAGGTTGATTGCGCAAGGCATTCTCAAGTTAATCGACGGAAACCGATTTCAAGATGGCCACCATAGCCGCCATCTTGGATGGGCGGAGGAGCTGGTCATCGAAAGGAAACCCTCACAAAAAAATTCAGGTTGATCAGTCAAAGCGTTCTCAACCTAATTGACGGAAACCAAATGTTATACCACCGCACAATAAATGAAATCAAGAGTGTATATCCTTGCAGTGAGTTTCGTTATCCATCAAATCGGGTCCACAAAAAGGCTTCTGGACACAAATACACCAATCAAATTGCAACGATTACACATCCTAGCCTCTGTCCAACCAGAGCCTGCCCCAGGCCTTACGATGACAAATAGTGGTTATCGTGACAGATGGGAATTCCACCCTCAATATAATCCATGGAACACAGCCAGGCTATACCCATGACATCAAACCCCAGAGCTCCATTAGCTTTTTCCTTTGATGGATCAGGCTGTAATTGTTCATTTTATGACAGCGGCGATGAAGTTCACGAGCAATAAATGAGACAACATGTAAAAATATGATGAAAATTAACTCTGGCGGGTTGCCTTCACACCATGGAAAATCACAAGTCGATCAATATCCTGAGAAAGGTGAGCCAATTAATTTCCAATAAAAGTCCATGTGAAGTTGATGACAAGTCCAAGCAACAATTTTTTATGGCCAAAATGTTCAAGATTTTTAGCCTGGTGAAAAACACTTTGTAGATTTCAAGCACTGTCGCAAAAGTTCAAAGAGAATCATACGATGATACGGAGCCTGCAAGCAACAACGTGATGGAATATCCCATGTCCACAGTCCACAGAAAAAAAGTGGGCGTGACAACAGCCGACTCAGGAAAATTTCACCATAGATTTAACCGAATCCCCTCCACTCACGGGAAGAGTCAACCAGAAAATTGCAGAGCCATGATTGCATAATTTTGCCTGATTCCATCAAGCGTGCAACAGCAAATCGACGGGACAGCAAATTTCCGTACAAAATTGAGAATGTTGAGTCCAGACAATGATCCTAAACAATGGTTATAGTGGTGTCGTATTCCGAACCCAATGGCCAACTTAAAAGTAAGTGGCCGTATTCAATGACTCCACATATTTACTCCTGATCCAGAACTTGAGCCTGGTGTCATCCACTCCCTGCACTTATCCTGACGATATTCCATTTCCACTGCTTTTAAGAAATAAGTATCCTACCGCCCAACCCAATTTGATGACATCCGACTATATTAATGATATCCAAAATCTTTAAGAAACATATGAGCTGGCATGCAACGTACGATATGATGATAGAATTGCACCAGTATCAGTACCTGTATCGCTAAATCATGTTACCACATAATAGCAGAAATATATTGCAGAATATTTCTGATAAGTGATGGTCAGCGAATGTGACACAGCATATTATCCATTGTAGAGAAAGGTGCCAGTTATCAACATGAGCAAAGTATGTAGACGAAAGCCCGTATTTTAGAATGCTCCTCAACGTAAAGGAGTTCCTCGCGGCTTTGTTCTCTAATTGTTCTCAATAGGAGAACAATAGGCATGAGGAACTCCTTTAAAATTTACATTGAGGAGCATTCTAAAATACGGGCCGAAGTCTGCAGTAACTAGGCCCCTTAAAGTCTACCAAGAGTGAAAACCCGTATACGTATGGTCCAATGCATTGCTCCCGCAGTGTACATTTCATACCCTGAACAAACTTACACGGGGATGTCTATACAGTGAAGTTCAGCTTCCAATGTCACTGTTATAAAGCAAGCAACGTGTCACCAAGAAAGAAGGAAAAACCTCCTTCAAATCATTGGAGAGACATTCTTCAAAGAAGCAGACCATGGAAATCTAAAATAAATAACCGTCTTTTCAATTTCGCCCCGAGTCCTCGTCTCATTTGACAATGTACAGGACGCTAATGACTTGTCATTAGGCTGGAAATTCATGACCATTTCGAAACATACGCGTTGAAATCACCTTTTCAATCATTCGAATTGCTCTGGGCATGTCACCAGTCACTCTTTTTTTGTTATCCATGAGTCTGGCATTTGGATTTGGGTTCTCCTCAATCAGTGCGCCGACTTTCCATGATGACTTAATCCAGGATACAATTATTCCGCCGTTGCAGTAGGTCATGAATCAACAGTTCCATCTACGGTTTTTTCATTGCTATCTCCAAACTCATCACCGTTTGCTTACGTCAATTCACCCTTGAGTATGAATTGGAGGTTCATTTATCTGTACGATTTTCGACCAATTTTGGAGTCTGGGTCGGTCTGGATGGTGATACAACAAGATATTCTCAGGTGTTCTACAGAACTACACATGCACTGAACAATCCATACCACAAAAGAATGATTATCATTTACACCAAGTTCTGAATTCAGTTTCTCACGAAGCAAGGCAGGATTTTCGATTAATTGGGAGTGCCCCTTTAAAATGTTTTTGCTAATTTGTGACCCTCTCTGAGAAAACTCTCCTAAAGTCATGGCGACTTCAGGAGGGTTTTCTCAGAGAGGGTCACATTTGGGCCCACCCTGTACTTCTTCACTATGACATCAATGTCATAGTGAAAGTGGAATCGAAGGCGCTGCATGACCTTGGAACGATTCAAAATGGGTGTGGTTACCATGCAAGATTGACGTCCTGTCATGAAACCCTAAAACTGTTCTTTTTCTGATTAATGAATACACGACATGCACGAGGTGGAGGCCGTGTGAGGCTTCTGATTTATTTCATTTTCATAACTTCGCCATTAATTTTAAGCAAAATCGATTTTTCAAGCTGAGCCCCATGATCACGTTTCTATCAAAATTAAAGTCAGGTCTAATTGGGTTCACACCGTTGTGATTATACCACCACATACTGACATGGTTTTGCCAACTTCAAGCATTGTCTGATGTGATGGGGATCCCTTAAGCATGGCGCACACCTGAGACCAAAATCATGCAACCACCGATCAGACTGGCGACCACGACGTCGCAGGTAACCATCGTGTGCGAGGTGGCTCGCCAACTACACTTGCGACCATTTCAGTGAACCATCCGCAAAAATGACAGACGACCTCCGGAAGCGGCTGAAGTCACCAACTATTGTGGCGTCGCATTGGAATTGTTTGCGGACGAAAGTTTCATCAATTTTTTATCGGTCGACTAGTTGCAAAGTCAGTCTGCCTTTGCGACCGAAAATTAAACATGTTGAATTTTTGGTCTCTTGATGCGATCGAAATTCTTTGGTCTCCATTGGCCATTGAAACCGGTCATTCAGATCGCCCAGTGCAACAATTTTCCGCAAACAATGGAATGACCACTCAAGCGATCAGATATATGGGATGAGATTCCATTAATCGGGCGACCACAATGACTGGTCGCTTGGTGCAACAATCTGCCGCAGACAAGGTGACAAATCCTGCAAATCTCCAGTTGCTCTAGCAGTCGGAAGGGTAGCCTCCTAAAAATCGCACGAAAAATCTCAGGTGTGCGTCATGCTTTAGAAGCTCACAGTTTTAGTGATCAATGCAAGTGACCCATCTGAACTCTCAATTTTCAAAAATTGTTTTCGTTCATCATTTCTCTCCAAAGCATTTCAGCTCTGGTAATTAGGTTTTGTTCAAGCGCCACATAATTGCAATATTTCACTGCTTTTTCTAGTAAAAAATCTCAGAGGACGCCAATGCAGACAACATTTTATCTCGGGTTAATCCTGGTGAAAAATCGACGTGACATTTTTTGCACAACACAAAATCACCCAATGGGAAAAAGTGATGTCATTACATGTAAGTCGCAGTACGGTATTTTATGAGTTCGTCAGAAGAACCGGGGAAACCAATTAAGGCTACATGTACATTGTCTCTACAATGACAAGTCACGTAACTATAGAAGGAAGACAAGACTGATGAAGACTCAGAGAAGATTTTTAACAACAAAATTAGGCCTGCCTTTCGTGCAACATCCTCCCACCCAGGGTCTTCACAACCGGCTCCCCAACTCGCGCTTGGTTCAGGCTCTGGCGACATCCATGCCATTTCGTTAGGGAAGCAGCGGAATACTGAACTCCGCCGAATCCAGCCAATCACAGCGAAGCTTCTATCCCGTCTTGTTCATATCCCAAAATGGCAGATGTGAAAATTTCTCGATTCGCTGAGTTTCTGATTGTTCCTAAATTAACTTCGCGTCAACACAATTCTCACGGATTATCTAGACTAGAGGCCTGGCGGCCTTGAAGCTACGCTGGAGATGCTGCACACCAATTCAGTTGGGCTGTCCTCCGTTCCTTCATGTCCTTGCTCTACAGATCCAGTTAAACCTGTGGTGCTTGCATTTGTCCATGGCTTTATAGTGATAAAGTACAGATGGAATGGACGGCCTACCTAGGCCTACTGGGCAGAAGGTGACTGACAAAAACATACATTGGCATTCAGGCGAGCACTTTTTTGCTCGCCTCAGAAAGACAAGGCCTGGGAAGGGTAGTCTCCTAAAAAATTGCACGAAAAATCTCAGGTGTGCGTCATGCTTTGGAAGCTCACAGTTTTAGTGATCAATGCAAGTGACCCATCTGAACTCTCAATTCTGAAAAATTGTTTTCGTTCATCATTTCTCTCCAAAGCATTTCAGCTCTGGTAATTAGGTTTTGTTCAAGCGCCACATAATTGCAATATTTCACTACTTTTTCTAGTAAAAAATCTCAGAGGACGCCATTCCAGACAACATTTTATCTCGGGTTAATCCTGGTGAAAAATCGACGTGACATTTTTTGCGCAACATGACCAAATCACCCAATGGGAAAAAGTGATGTCATTAAGTCGCAGGGCGGTATTTTATGTGTTTGTCAGAAGAACCGGGGAAACCAATTAAGGCTACATTGTCTCTACAATGACAAGTCACGTAACTATAGAAGGAAGACAATAGCTGTGGTTACACTACATAAATCCCTGTGCATTCCCCGGGGATTTTGCGGTTACACCTGTAAATCGCCGAGTCTAAATAGACCCGTGTCTGAAATCCCCGTGCTTATTAGCCCCAGCGATCTCTCAATTTGATGACATCCGACTATATTAATGATATCCAAAATCTTTAAGAAACATATGAGCTGGCATGCAACGTACGATATGATAATAAAATTGTACCAGTATCAGTACCTGTATCGCTAAATCATGTTACCACATAATAGCAGAAATATATTGCAGAATATTTCTGATAAGTGATGGTCAGCGAATGTGACACAGCATATTATCCATTGTAGAGAAAGGTGCCAGTTATCAACATGAGCAAAGTGTGTAGACGAAAGCCCGTATTTTAGAATGCTCCTCAACGTAAAGGAGTTCTCGCGGCTTTGTTCTCTAATTGTTCTCAACAGGAGAACAATAGGCATGAGGAACTCCTTTACATTGAGGAGCATTCTAAAATACGGGCCGAAGTCTGCAGTAACTAGGCCCCTTAAAGTCTACCAAGAGTGAAAACCCGTATACGTATGGTCCAATGCATTGCTCCCGCAGTGTACATTTCATACCCTGAACAAACTTACAAGGGGATGTCTATACAGTGAAGTTCATCTTCCAATGTCACTGTTATAAAGCAAGCAACGTGTCACCAAGAAAGAAGGAAAAACCTCCTTCAAATCATCCGAGAGACATTCTTCAAAGAAGCAGACCATGGAAATCTAAAATAAATAACCGTCTTTTCAATTTCGCCCCGAGTCCTCGTCTCACTTGACAATGTACAGGACGCTAATGACTTGTCATTAGGCTGGAAATTCATGACCATTTCGAAACATACGCGTTGAAATCACCTTTTCAATCATTCGAATAGAGGATATCACTCCAAAAGAGCGCAGCACCTGACGGGGTCAGCGTCATGACGTCCCGCACGTCACTTCATGATGGCTTGAGGCGAGACGAAAAAAAATCAGATTGTTTCACGACGTCATGACCGCTGAAACAACGGGATTTTTTTTCGAGTCACGTCATTGCGTTGAGCAACGACGTGCGGGACGTGATGACGCTGACCCCGTCAGGTGCTGCGCTCTTTTGGAGTGATAGAGTCTATTGCTCTGGGCATGTCACCAGTCACTCTTTTTTTGTTATCCATGAGTCTGGCATTTGGATTCGGGTTCTCCTCAATCAGTGCGCCGACTTTCCATGATGACTTAATCCAGGATACAATTATTCCACCGTTGCAGTAGGTCATGAATCAACAGTTCCATCTACGGTTTTTTCATCGCTATCTCCAAACTCATCACCGTTTGCTACGTCAATTCACCCTTGAGTATGAATTGGAGGTTCATTTCTCTGTACGATTTTTGACCAATTTTGGAGTCTGGGTGGTGATACAGCAAGATATTATCAGTTGCTCTTCACAACTACACACTAAACAATCCATACCACAAAAGAATGATTATCATTTACGCCAAGTTCTAAATTCAGTTTCTCACGAAGCAAGGGCAGGATTTTCGATTGATTGGAGTGCCTTAATTTTTTTTGCTAATTTGTGACCCTCTCTCATCAGAAAACACTAGGGTTTTTTAGAGAGGGTCACATTTGGGCCCACCCTGTACTTCTTCACTATGACATCAATGTCATAGTGAAAGTGGAATCGAAAGCGCTGCACGACCTTGGAACGATTCAAAATGGGTGTAGTTACCATGCAAGATTGACGTCCTGTCATGAAACTCTAAAACTGTTCTTTTTCTGATTAATGAATACACGATGTGGAGGCCGTGTGAGGCTTCTGATTTATTTCATTTTCATAACTTGGCCATTAATTTTAAGCAAAATCGATTTTTCAAGCTGAGCCCTATGATCACGTTTCTATCAAAATTAATGTCAGGTCTAATTGGGTTCACACCGTTGTGATTATACCACCACATACTGACATGGTTTTGCCAACTTCAAGCATTGTCTGATGTGATGGGGATCCCTTAAGCATGGCGCACACCTGAGACCAAAATCATGCGACCACCGATCAGACTGGCGACCACAACGTCGCAGAAATAACCATCGTGTGCGAGNGCCGCAGACAAGGTGACAAATCCTGCAAATCTCCAGTTGCTCTAGCAGTCGGAAGGGTAGTCTCCTAAAAAATCGCACGAAAAATCTCAGGTGTGCGTCATGCTTTAGAAGCTCACAGTTTTAGTGATCAATGCAAGTGACCCATCTGAACTCTCAATTCTCAAAAATTGTTTTCGTTCATCATTTCTCTCCAAAGCATTTCAGCTCTGGTAATTAGGTTTTGTTCAAGCGCCACATAATTGCAATATTTCACTACTTTTTCTAGTAAAAAATCTCAGAGGACGCCAATGCAGACAACATTTTATCTCGGGTTAATCCTGGTGAAAAATCGACGTGACATTTTTTTGCACAACATGACAAAATCACCCCATGGGAAAAAGTGATGTCATTAAGTCGCAGTACGGTATTTTATGAGTTTGTCAGAAGAACCGGGGAAACCAATTAAGGCTACATTGTCTCTACAATGACAAGTCACGTAACTATAGAAGGAAGACAATAGCTGTGGTTACACTTCATAAATCCCCGTGCATTCCCCGGGGATTTTGCGGTTACACCTGTAAATCGCCGAGTCTAAATAGACCCGTGTCTGAAATCCCCGTGCTTATTAGCCCCAGCGATCTCGAAGGGGCAACGCCGGGGCTATTTTAAGCACGGAGATTTTATGTAGTGTAACCGCAAAATCCCCGTGTCTATTTCTAGTTCCACGCACCCCGACAGACGGCGATGCAAATTGATGAGTGAAGCGCATGCGTATAGGCTATTTCACGCCTCCAGCAGCCACTTGATTATGCAGAGTTGCCTACATGCAGTGCCCCTATCGCCGGGATATGGAACTTATTACCAATCGCATTTTAGTAGTGTAACCGCTCGCCGTGTCAACGCCGTGTTTTTTCTGGTTCGGAAAAACCCTGTGTCTCAAAAAGCACGGGGATTTTGGATAGGTTTAACCACGGCTAATAAGACTGATGAAGACTCAGAGAAGATTTTTAACAACAAAATTAGGCCTGCCTTTCGTGCAACATCCTCCCACCCAGGGTCTTCACAACCGGCTCCCCAACTCGCGCTTGGTTCAGACCCTGGCGACATCCATGCCATTTCGTTGGGGAAGCAGCGGAGTACTGAACTCCGCCGAATCCAGCCAATCACAGCGAAGCTTCTATCCCGTCTTGGTCATATCCCAAAATGGCAGATGTGAAAATTTCTCGATTCGCTGACAAACTCGCTGAGTTTCTGATTGTTCCTAAATTAACTTCGCGTCAACACAATTCTCACGGATTATCTGGATAACGAGGACGTACCAATGGGATCAGAACACGAAGGTATGATCCAGTTCATGTGTTTGGGGTAGCTGTCATTTGACAGCGTGCATAAATTATGGAATGAGATACAATGCTATGAGCCTGGTATCCGGTAACTCATAACACCAGATCTATGTGCAGACGTTGCAGCACTAGGCGCGATATTTGTCTATTCCCCCACTGCTTTGCATGGTTTATTTGTGAATTACCAATTGGCGAGTACACATGAGGGAATGTCCCTCTTCCCCACCAAACAGGGTGGATGTCCTCAGGGCATTGAGGGAGGGTACGACCGTAAATGACCTGAGATTCTCAGGATGTTCGTGCAATGACTGGAATTTTTTTCGACAGCGAGTGCAGTTGATGAAAAGAGGTAAAAGAGCATACATTTTCCCACTGGATTGCAAGCCACTGTGCAAAAATAACAAAATATTGCCAACAACGGCCACCCTACATATCCCTGTCCAATGATCATTCCAAGAGATAAATGTTCATCAGCATCAAGGAAACTGCTCTGAATTCCTCACATTTTGAATAATATCTAAGTCCATTTTAGGATGAAGAATCTACTTTGGTGGACTTCAAACAGATGGCTCCTCAAAATATGTGTTTGTCGACTTCACCAACAGTGCTGTATCCAAGGTGCTTCGTTGTTTTTGTTGACAATACACATAAAAATTCTAATGAAAATCAATTTTCTATGCAAGTCAACCAAAAATGATTTAGAGCTTGGTGTGGTTTGATGTGCACACATTCAATAAATGTGTTGATTTTTGCTGCTTATTGTCTAGGCTTTACAATTCTAGCTCCATACATCTGTGGTTAATGTTTTTCTACAACAGATAAATTTTTATTGAGCACCTTTAAATCATATAAAATAATATACTTCCTTTCATCTATTTGACTACCTGGGTCCTGTGGCTAATTAAATCAACAAGGCACGTGGTTTTCATGAAAATAAAGCTGGTACCACACATACATGTACATGTATGTGATCCCTCACCACAAAACGAGTCCCTCTGAAGTTGGCAGGTTGAGACCAATGTTTTGTCAATTTCAGTATAGGCCTAGGCGTATTGTCTATCTTTTGTAAAATCTGAGTGATTACATTTCTTCCTTTATCTCCTGTTTGGTTCATCCTGTGCGACTTAATACCTGATTTGATGTGATGGGTCACATATGGAAATCTCATGAAATAATCTCTGCAAGTCATATCTGCAAGCTCAAACCTGCTGTGCTACTTTATCTCTGCCAGTTTTAAGGCTTGCCACCATCAACATTTTCAAATCATTTCTGCGACAAAACGTTTTGAAAACTTTTTTGGAAATGTTGCAGCTTGTTTCGGAGTTGGTCTACACTCTGCAAATAAAGGCTTGTCAACACCATCAACATTTTCAAAACATTTTTGCGACAAAACGTTTTGAAAACTGTTTTAGAAATGTTGCGGCTTGTTTTGGGGTGGTTTACACACTGCAACATTATCAAAACATGTTTCCAAAACATTCTAAAAACATTGAGTTGCAACAAATCTGCAACACCCTTGTTTTGGGATTGTTGCAAAGTGGTGTGGATAGTGTTTTGAAAATGTTTTAGAAATGTGGCAGAAGAAATGTCATGTGCATATTTCTGCAACATTTCTAAAACATTTTCAAAACATGTTTTGACTTGTTGCAAGTCTGTCCATACTGTGCAACTGTGCAACAATCTCAAAACACAGTGTTGCAGATTTGTTGCAACTAAATGCTTTTAGAATGTTTTGGAAATGTTGATAGTGTAGACATGCCTTTAATCAAAACATGTTTTCAAATTGTTTTGCAAAAGTTGTAGGTCCAGTCCACACTTTGCAACAAACCAAAACCAACAGTGTTTTGGAAATGCTGCAGCTGCATGGATGTTTTTGAAATGTTTTGGAAATGTTGATGATGTAGACAGGCCTTTATGTCCACAAAAAGGCTCAGACACGAACTTTCCAATGTCAAGGACATAAATTTGTCTGTGCTGGTGGCTATAGGAGTGTTTGTCAGCAAGATGATGTCACAGACATGAATGTATGCAGTGTGGTGATTCAAACTGAAAATTATTTTATTCGTACGCGATTTTACTCATGCATAACTAATCGTGTTGACTATTTTTGCAGTTGTTTAGGCAAATAGAAGGGGTGACAGCTTATTACACAATCACCCGTCACCCCTTCCATTTACCAGATGAACTGCGAATGCAACAAGCACCATTAGTTACGCGTCAACGACTTCGCGTACGAATAAAATAATTTTCAGTTTGAATCACCACACTGGTATGTGTGCTACCAGCATTTGGAAGATTAGACTGACACAGTTGTAAGAAACAGCCTCACACGCGCAGGCCAGATACACACAGAATTATCAGAAGAGCCCCCTATGAAGAGAAGACGAAACCTACCTCGCTTTCCTCCATCGTGTAAAAGTGGCTGTGCCGGAACTGGCAACAAGCGGCGTTAGAAAAGTACGACACTCAACGAACCAGACACTTACCTAGCAACGAGAGAGAAAAAAATACATGTAATAGGTATCACAATATGTACAAAGTATACATGGGCTGAAATGTCAAACATTTAGGCCTACAAGAACAATATTCAGGTAAGCAGGAAGCCCAATGATCAACATACAGAGCACCCCAGGCAAATTCTATGTTTGATATACTCACACTATACGGAACATGTCTATGAGAGGCAAGTCCAAGAAGCCTCGCATAATTTTTTGCATAGATTGCAGCTTTTATACAGCACCTTTTTAAAGCACAGTATCAAAGGCGCTTCACATTATTCCCCTAGTCTCCCTAAAAAATATTTCTGGGGAACTCAAGGCATGCAAGGAGGAGACATCTCATTCAGCGCAGTTCATTCACTTCATCCTTCACACCAGTCATTCCAGTTGAGAGTGTGAACTGGTGACTCGAATGTTATCGAACCCACAGCCTTACAGTTACGAGTCTTGACGCTCTCATCACTACATCACGGCACAGGTGGGTTCCTAGAAAGAACTCATGGAAGGAAAATGCTTGGCCCTGACAGCGAGAATATATTGGTAAATTACCAACAGATGTAGATGAAGAATGAAAAAAACAAGAGAGAGGTGATAAAAGCAACATCCACCAGCAGTTGCTTGAACCAGTACCAAATGATACCTTAGAGCTGTCCTGAAGCATCCCTACCAGGCATGCCAGGGTCTGCCAATATGTGTGCAGAGCCAGTGCTTGGTCAGTCAGGGGTTTTTACCTCACATCTCTTCATCTGCTGAAGAGAGTGAGACCAAGCCCTGCTATCAGTGTTTCCGCCAGAGGTTACACAGGGTACGCTGTGAGTACCCTCAAAGGAACAGAAAAGGGCCATTTTCTTTAATTTCATGGGTTTTTTTTGCTGATTTCGAAGAACTGCATACCCTCAAAAATATTTCTGGCAGAAGCCCTGTTCGCCGCCCGGTCCAAAAAAATTGCTGCCCGGTCAAAATTATTCACTTTAAATAACACTGAGGTTTTGCAAGCACCGACAGGAACTACATGTAGATTTGCATTCTGAAATACTGGGAAATCGCATTTCAGGGCTTCTAGATTTCGAATTTTTCTGGGCGAGGCCCCCAGACCCCCCACTGAGGATGCATGTGCGGCAGTGGCTTCCGATATCAGTAACCGTGTGACGTCACCAGCGCCCGGTCTGTTTTAAACCCTGTGGAGAACTCTCAGCTGCAATAGCCCATGTGCTTTTAGAATATCAGGGTTGAAACCCCGCATGTCACTTGAGAATATGGGTTAAGTCCCTGCCAGCTGCATCTGGTTTCTTCCTGCATTACATTAACAATCTCCTAGTACTGAGAAGAGACTTTTCTATTTGACAATTTCCTCCCCAGGATTTCTTTCAATAAATTTGTCTGGAGTGGTATCCCTGGTTACAGCGTAGAACCAGACTGGAGAAGAGCAGCTTGACAAAACACACAGCAATATGACTAACAGATGATTCCCGAGCTGTGGAGACAGAAGCATCGCCTCAGAAAAGTCAATGCAAGGCAGTGTAGCAGGGCCATGTAGAATTAGCGGAATCAGCAGATCCGGCGGATTTCTGTATAAAGTTGAATAAAAATTGATAATAAATGGAAATTAATTCGGTACTTGTAATATAATTTTTCAAGTGTTCTGTATGCTGCACAGGCTATAAAGGAAAAGCCGCAACAGCATCGCGAACGGCAGCTGGCCGAACTATTCCTGCAGACCATCTTTGTTGCCCTATTTTGATTACCGACTGTAAAACGCATTTTCGCGGTCCTTTATAATCTGTGAGACACATGAAAAAATTATATTACTTAATTAGTTTCCATTCATCATTGAATTTTATTCCATTTTATACAGAATCTGCTAAATCCGCCAGATCTGCTGATTCCGCTAATTCTACATGGCTGTGTAGCAGTCAGAAACAGGGCATGAGCCTGGAGCTACTGCACAGGCAAGATTCCCACGTAGAACCATCTAGAACCCCAAGAGTGAAAGAGAATTAAGGGGAGCACAAAAATCGACACACTATATAATAAAGTATAATAGTCAATTTCCAGAATATTTAGCAAATTTTCTACCCCAACCGGGGTCTTCTTCAGGCTGGAACTTTACAATCTGAAACTTCTGCCTTCTGAAACCGCTACAATCTGAAATTTTTTGCCTTCTCTTAGAACCCCAAGAGAAGGCAAAAAGCAAGGGGGGCAGAAGGTAGAAATACTTCAAAACCCTTTGTCAGCAATAACTTATGCAGTGCTGACGTCTATGATTGTTGCAGGTGCCTACATCAGTAGGCTTCCAAATCATCATCAGCAACTGATGGTGTAGGTCATTTGAAATGCCCTCATTGAACTGTGATGTCACTGCATGTCTTGTTTCAGACTCCAGAAATGAAGTCGACATGGTGTCACTGAAATGTAAATGCCAATAGTCTAATTCATCGGACCAGAGATCATGGAAGCTTCAAGATTGCAACCAGTTGAGAATGGAGTGCCATCTATACCTGAAGAATAGAACCACAGTTTGTCCATTGATATCAACAGGATCACTGACACTGAAAACAACAGCAATGACGCCTTAGGAGGCAGTGGCATGGCTACGCCACACATTATGGTATTGACAAATGATGCCACACAATCCAGCCAGGATTGGCAGCAGCGCAGATCTTAACTCAGAAATGCAAGCAAGAAGTGAGATTAGTACAGCATTGTCCCAAGAGATGGAAGCACCATCCACAGAAGGTTTGACCTCAATGTCCTCAAGTCAGCAGATACTCTCTTTTCCTCACAAGATGTAGTCAAGCAAGACTTATATTACAGGAGGTATAAGAGGTATCCATCGGTTTCTTCAAAACCAACAGAAGTTCCAATGGTGCCAAAATAGGCATTTGAACAGAGTTTATATCGAAAAGGTCTGGTACACAACATCCTGTGTAGTTCTTCACCAACGATTTTAGTGGGGCAGACCATATGGCCAAATTTCTCGATACAGTAATCTTGCCAGTCTAAAGCTGAGGAGGCAGAGCTTCTAGATTTAAGGAATTGATACCGAACTGGAGGTATTGGTCGTCTCACCAAACCCGCGAGGGTGGAGCTAAAATGCAGACCTAAACCCGAGGCGCTTCGCCGAGGGTTTAGGTCGGAATGACAGCTCCACCCGAGCGGGTTTGGTGAGACGACCAATACCGACAGTGAGGTATCAATTTCTATTCTAAACCACCTTTCCACAAAGCTATCTGGCAATAAACCATTCATAGGCCTATTCAGTTCAGTGCGATTTGATTGCAAAAAGGCCTATTTTGAGATGTTCAGAGTCAATCCGACCCGGCATCCGGCTCGCGGATGACGCTACGTCGATGACGCGACGTCACTGTGTAACAACATGTACATCGTGCCTAGGCCTACATGGTGTACATCGGTGTGCAGCGCTAGGCCCAAGCTGCAGGAGCCGAAATGAGACAGCAGGGCACTTTCTTCAACGGATTTTCCGCAGGATGTGTAGCTTATGATACAAAACATTCTTGGGATAGGTCAGTGAGTATGCATCTCGCCCATATTCTTTGCACTGCCTCTCTGAATGCTCGAAGCGAGAAACACAAGTGGGCGGGTTTTGGTTGCGACACCAAAGCCCGGTGTGGTTAAAACGAGGCTAATGCATTATCCATTGAAAACAAGGCTCACTGTGACCAAGGTGGTTTAGAATGCAATGCAATCAAAGGACGACTTACGGTAACCAAATACCACAACAAATACAGTGGAACCTCCCTTAACGGACACCTCTGCCAGGATGACACCTCTCTAAATTGATCAGTCCCAAATTGATCATTTGTATTCATTTCAACCTCTGTAATCAGGACACCTCTCAACTAAGGACAGCAGCTGTCAGTCCCAAAGGTGTCCTTAATAGAGTTTCCACTGTATGTGGATGAGACTGCATTAGGCTGCAATCACATAGAGCTACACACTACACGGACACGCCGGTTAACAATGGCTTCACGGTTGCAAGCCCTTTGTGAAGCCATTGTTAACCGGCGTGTCCATGTAGTGCTATGTGATTGCAGCCTAAAATATGAATTATTATGATTTAGTTTATGGGATTTCTACTGGGATCTCTACTAGAAAGTCCCCGAGGAAGACCCCAGTTGGGGTTGAAAATTTGCGAAATTCGGAGACGACTTTACTTTTACTATATATTTATTTGTTAAATACATTGTCAATGGGTTTAACCAATGATAAATTGGTGCAGGCAAACTTTCTGGTGTTTTTTGATAGCCTGCAGTGACATGTCCCGTATGTTTTCAGGAAAATTCACTCAATGCTAATACTGACCGAGATTCAATGGGAAAAATATGAATAAATGTAGCAGAGCATGACTCAATTGTCTGGTCTCAGACATATTTACATATTATATATATCTGTATTAATAATAGAATAATCAATATTGCAGTCCGCAAAGTTGACCTTCATGAGAATCGAAGCTTAACATATGGCTTTATGATTTCATGCAGAATGATACTGTTTGTATTACCCTGGGCATTTCAATACTAAAATAGTGTGGTATTGTAAACAGTGCATTATCTTCAATTTAGACGATATTTCAGCAGTGATGTGGAATTGCGACGTTGAATTGAAACTGTTTTCATAAGTAAGACACTTCAGTGCACATGTCTATATGCACTGAAGACTAGGCCCCTGGGGTGTTCTCGGCATAGCAGAAACACAAGAAAAACTTTCCCATTTTCTTTCAAATCGAACATTTTGAATTTTTGTAGGCTACAGAGTTGTGATGTAAAAAGAAACTGATTAACCAAAACCAAATTTATGGTATTAATATTAGGAAATTAAAGTTGATCGCCTACAGTAGCCTACACAATAATACTGAAACCTGAACAATGGAAGTTTTCGTAGTGGACACCTCTGCCAGGAGGACACCTCTCTATTAAGGACACCAAAATTCAGGCCCAAACTGGTCATTTCTATTCATCTTGACTTCTGTAATCAGAACACCAACTACCAGCCGGCCCGAAGGTGTGCTTAATAGACAGGTTCCATTGTAGTTCAGTAGATCAGGAAGTCATCAACTTTTGATGACTTATTTCACCTCCTGGGTTGATAACATAGTTTGAACAAGCTTGATTGATAGATAAAATGAATGTTTTTGCCAAAGTAGGCCTACACCGCCATAATTGGAGAGGGCCTCCTGGATCTCTTTTTGAAAAAGTAGGCCTACTAAAACATTCATATTGGCACGCAATCTAACAATGAGAGTAATCTACAGAGAATAGAGTTCCAAATACATGTATGACAACTGATATTTAAGATGAAAAGACCCCATCACTGTCAATTAGAGTGTCATTCCCTTCATCATATGTTAATTAATGAGTCTATGAGGTTGTAGGCGACACAGCTCTGGCTGCTAACACCAGTACAGTTTCAATACCACAAGATATTATGCAATAGATTGCCCCAATTCTCCTGTGACTTTATCCACAGCATAAATTGGTCACTTTCCTCCAGAGCATATTCCAAACGGAAGACCAATAAGCCATTGATCCTTGATTTATAGAGCCATGAGTCACCTGGTTCATACAATCAGTCCATCCGCTGGTCCCTCATTAGCCTGTAACAATGATCATGTCACTGACACACAATCTGTCTTGTGGCATAATCACTCCATGGATACAAACTGGTGGTCATAGCAGACATTCTCACTGGTAGGATGCAAAACCCTGTATGGGCGGTATTTTCCGCCAAAAAGGGATAGGGTAAAGTGTTCAAATGTCAGACACGTATATAATAACTCTTCCGAAGTCCCTTCTGACTAGCACTTGTCAGAAAGGAAGGGGGTGCTGAGTGCATTCAGAGGACTTAAAGATAATGTATCACGGTATTTTCGCGGGCCACGAAATTCATTGTTTATTTACATTTTGTTTGTTTATGTCCAGGCTTTGTCTTATGAGTAATTTGTTGGTGGCATGTCCCTCTAGAAATTCTGTTGATTCCAAAAGTATCCATTTTGGTGGGTCGGCATGTCCCAAAAGTCCAAAATAACATAATGTAAACATCCATGTTTACAAACATTGAATGTAAACAATGAAGTCGTGATACATTATCTTTATCACACAGTCAAGCCAGTCAAGTGGTGCACCAATGAAGTACCAAAAAATCCATATAGCATCAAAAGTAATGAAGTGATCCGCAAAATCCACCTCTGTCAAAACATCATTTGGTAGCTCTCTGATCTATTTTTGGTAGAAGAGCAATTGTCTGGCTGATCACCAAAGGCCAGTCATGTTTGAGAATTTTATTGTCACACTTGTCACAGTTCACACAATTTGAACGAAGTCAAAAACCAAAATGTGATATATGGAAAAGCTTAGGAAACCAAATGAAGTAGTATACTCACGGCCTAATAAGATGTACTGAATGTGAAGTTTACAAACTCGGCACTGTAGATGCAGAGCCTCCTCCATAGAGATACAGTGCTCAGACCCTGTGTTCTCCGTTTCCTGGCCTGAAGCGACAGGAACTCTGAGGTTTTCCACATGCAATGAGTAATCAAATGCTTGAATATGAATGGCCTTTTTATTCCATTGTAATTCATTGAGATTGAGATAGTGGTACAATAAATGGCAAGGAAAGGAAATAGGTTACAATCTTGTTTGTCAACTTTCAGTGACCTGAATATCCCCAAGATAAAACAGCCATGGGTCTATCCCTGTATTGGAGAAATTTTGATAAAGGGGTCAACGACCCTGATAGGGAGCAAAGATTCATGATCAAGCCGACACTTACAGACATCAACTCGGTGTCATAGATGATCTTTATACTTAGGTGCGAAGGCTTGCCTAGGGACATAAATGCATAAGCTTTTTATCTAGACAGTCTCAAAACAACTTCTGTCATCAGTACTACAGTAGGGCCTAAGTTACATAACAGGAATTCACCTAAACTTTGCCTTGTTTCACAGATTTTTTAAAATCACTTCAGTGCCGGCTTTTGACATTATGACGTAGACTGCCGCATCCCGGTAAAGGGATGTCACTGTCGCACCAATTTTCTAACATATTATCCCGTTAAAACAGCGTCATGCATCACTTAACATAAACTTTTGGCTGCATCATGACCCACTGTCATAGTATACTGGGAATCAACACTGAAGTGGTTAGAGGGTTAAAAGGATACAGGGCTTGACTCAACCCTCAACCCTCTCTTCCACTGTCGAAGTATAACTTGAGTGATAACAGTACAATTCTGAGAAGTAGTGCGTAGGCATAGGCAGGTAGACTGTTAGAAGTACAGAAAATTCACCAGTACAGGTCCTTTATCAGAACACATTCCAGGTTAAATAGTGAAAATTTCTCAAGTGGTGACTGTAGGTTCATGAGACTATCCGCCAAGGAACTATAGATTATTCATATGTTTGCACTGTTGAGCATGCCAGCAGTTGGGAGTCATAATACTGAAGCATCAGAAAGGGCTTAACTCTTTGCCAGTAAGTTTTTCTAAAAGTGATTTAGCAGCCGATCGGCTCGATTGAAACGATATTTTAGAACTATTCTGGCTTAGCATCGGTGCTGCCATACACTAGCCCCAAACACAAGTCGGTAAAACTTACATCTGACACGATATCCCAGAGGTTAGATACATGTATATTATTGAGAACAACATACTACTAAGAACAACATCATGGCCAGCCTTTTGTTCTTCCATCATTACGAAGAAAGTTTTTGTGGTCCATGTGCCTTGGTGGTAGTCCCAGCTCCCATCTGCCGAAACTCACAGCCAAATTGATGAATAGTCTTTGATTACGATAACAAAATTGGCAATCAACAAAGAGCGCAAAGCTGATAATATCATTCTCTCTTTGGCCAGCTGACATGCACAGTTGGTCAGCTGTCCTAGTCCTTCCTCAAGATACTGACCCATGGCTTTTGTAGTATTCCAGCAAATGATCCGCTATACAGTGGAACTTCCTTAACGGACACCTCTGCCAGGAGGACACCTCTCTAATCAGGACACCAATGTTCAGTCCCAAACTGGTCATTTCTATTCATTTCAACCTCTGTAATCAGGACACCTCTCTATTAAGGACAGCATTTGTCAGTCCCGAAGGTGTCCTTAATAGAGAGGATCGTGAAAACTTATTCTGAATAGACTGTAATGATGTAGTCATCAAACTCTGCCGAGAGACTGTCCAGTTCTCGAAGTGGCCACTGTGAGAATTAGCCATGTGATTTCACAAAACATCCAACCATCATTTCAGGATAAGAGCAACTTGCTAGGAATATAAATGTGTTTTATAGAGTATTTGATATGTCAGGGCCCAGTTCCTGAAACAATGCCGGCGATTCAACGAAGTCATTGTTCCTGCTTGGTCGGGCACTCGCGGCGCAAGTATTCGTGTGTGAAGATACTCGGCACAAATACGACTGCCGCAAAAATATTGCTAGTTGAGGATTCGACCAAAAGATAAAATCTTAATACCGGGGACTCGACAAATTTTGGCGTCGAGTGAACGATGATGCCTGAGGGGGGGGGCCGGGCTAAACTTGATAGCTGCATAATGAGCACTTGGAACCTGTGGACGGAACTAAACCTTTCACATGTTTCATGAGATCCTTGTTATTGATGATAAAATATCCAGACACTCGGCCATCCCAATCACATCTGCATCACGACACATACATGGTCTTATGCTTCCCATGCAGTGATTGAAATAATGCAATTCTGTGATACAGCAATGGTAGATGGATAAGGCATGTCACTCTTGATCAATGTAGTTAGTAAGGGGAGGGAGGCTATGGTGGTCTACATAATGGGTGGCGTCCACTAGAGCGCCGACAACATTAGGAAGGGTTCGGGAAGCAAATGTGTCATTTCGGCATTGCTTCCGCATCAAGTCCTATTGGTCGTTTTACCCTTTCCCGAACGTGCAGAAATGCCGCGAACTGTTCAGGAATGATAGAGACAGTGAACGGAACCTTTCAAGAATATGCGGAGAGGTTGCCGAATGAATGCGGATTCACTAAATTTGCATTCGGCGTCTTGTCCGCGCCCTAGTGGACGCTAGGTTTTAAGGCGCCTGTCCATGCAGTTTTTCTCAGGCAAGTTGGCTCTATTTGGGGAAAACTACTAGCAGTCAGTCATCCGTGTCATTGGTCTCCACAAAAGTTGTGAAGGAACCATTAATGGTGACTTGCAACTCCGCAGTCAGATGTGGGAGTTCACATAATGTCATCCTGAGTTGGTGCTTGCTTCATCCATCACTGTACACAATCAAGTGGTGATGAAGGGAGTAAGCATGAAGAACCACTGATTACCTCAAGATGCATAATGTACACTTTGCTGCTCATTGTTTTGTTGGTGCATGCAGGAATTGAAACTGCAATGATTTCTTGTACATCGGTTGGTATAAAATGCAGGTTGCTGGTTAGCCTGCAGGCAATAGTATTTGCAATACATTTAACTTTACAGTGTTCTAGCCAGGCCTTTTTAACAGGGCAGTACCACCCTGTTTAAAATTCAGTACATGTACTTCACCATTGGACATACATGTACAGTTACCCAATAACCAATAGAAGGCTTTACTAATCAACAAGCATGAATTATTTTAGTTCATTTAATGAGGATACACGTGAAGAAATCCAACTACAGATAGCACACAATCAACATAATCATGAATATTAATCAAAGGCTATATGAAACTTTAAAATGTCAGGGGATTTGAAACACAGAATTTAGGAGTCAAATGATATGAAACCAATTCTGTAAATCAATTGACAGATATGGATCTGAGCTCTCTATCGATGAAAATCACATCTCCAAAATTCACATATCAGGACACTGTTGCCATGGCAACATCATGGAAACGATCTGACACGACTAAAGTAAGAATTATCATGAAGTCCCTCGGATTTTCTTCTGTTTCCCTCTCACGATGGACAAGGATTCATCAAATTTACATGAAGTCTATTTCAAAGTGGTGTAACTGACATTGCATTGTGATTCAACACATGACTGTACACAGCAACCCTGTCAACGTCATGTGAAACATGTTCAGTCCACTTCACCAATGGAAGACCATTATCACCTGTGCAATTTGCATGCAGTTTATCACATACTCCTGGCAAAGTAAAGGTGAAACAGGTTGTGGTTTCACTTTCTACACGTGAGCAAATGAGTCATTTTGAGTGAATTCAAAACCGTACCGTTTCATCCCAAGAATGAGCTAACATTTCAGAATATCTCATGAGACAGCTAACCTAGCATCTCCAATAAAGGCTAATAGAGCCTTCAAAGGGAGCTACATGGGAAAGCTGCTTTCATGATCAGGCTAAGGAATAGCAAGTGCTGTGGATTACAGAACAACAAGCAAGTGTAAATGCAACAGCAACATGACAGCTAATGAAATTTAAATTTCTTTGTTTGTTGTGAGACTGAAAATCATTATCTTCTTCTTTCTTTATTCATTGTTTACATGTCATCAACTCTTGATAGATTTTTGATTTTTCATTTTAGAGCAACAAATTGATGTCACAAGCAAACACCCCAGACTAGTCAGTGCTCGACAAATCAGATTTTTGCTCACTTGACCCAGGCAACTTCAAAGTAAATTTCTCCTTGCCCGGACCAAATTGTCACTTGCCCAATGGTTATATTCTATGTTCTATTGAAAGATATGTTGTATTTTGGTACTTGCCCACGGACAAGCGCTCAGTGACTTCGAGCTTGCCCAGCTGTTTTTCTGAAGGTCCCAGGCGTCCGGGCAACCAATTTGTCGAGCACTGCTATGGGTATCCATAGTATTTACGGATATAGTGATTACCCACCTAAGCGGGCAGCACACCAGGCGATATCGCAAGTGATCTGATCGCCACAAAGCAAAATCGGCTTTTGGTGCTGGGTGTGCTCTGGACAGCGATATGTGGAATCTTCTCGCCAGCGATGATTGCCCCAAATCAAACAATACAAAACCAATATTGCCCAGTCTGCTGTGGTTGGCAAGAATATCAGTGGCCGATTAGATCGCTTGCAATATCACCTGGTCTGCTGCTGGCTTTAGAGCAGTTTATCTTCACATGATTACGGCGAGGAAAAATTCCGGCAGGACGAAAAATTGCTTAACTGTTCACATGTGGCAGTCCACAAGCGAATCTGGCAAACCCCACTGTCATGATCTAAGAAGTTTAGCAGACAAGTTTGTTTGAAGACTGAAGGTGTGGCCAGCTGTTACATCAACTCTTTTCAAAGTGCAAGCAAATTCAGCTGATTGATGTAGCCAATCGCTGTCCTGTGTCCAATTTCCCATCCGCTGACCTTCATAGCCACAAAAACATCCAGCTCGTCTTCCACATGAGAAGGTTGGTCATGTCATCCTCACCCAACGGGATATATTCCTGTACATGTGCTGAATATTCTGCCGGTTCAGACCGACTGCGCCACTAATGGCCGATGAATAATCCATAGCCAGTCAGAGATGCATCATATAATATGGAATGCAGGCTATCTCAAGTCGACTAGCCTGAATTGAGGATGCATGCAGCTAGCCAAAGGTGATGAGACAGCTATGATCAAAAGCACAGGGAAATATATGCTATTGCTAGCTCGGTGAGCCTGGGGCCTGCCTTGCTTGTGTGGCTTGAGAAAAACTAAAATGAATGTAACGAGCCAAACTACAAGAACTACAGCTTTCGATACCAGCAACAAGATCAGATGGTGTCCATTGCTCTTCGTCCTGAGGTAATCAGGGGTTCGTAGTTGCTCAATCCTTCCATTGCTGGAAGTGTGGGATGGAGGGTGCAAGCACTTGTAGTGCCTGTAAGAGGGCACCGACCAGTTCAAAATGGAATGGGACTAAAGGAAGCCATGTGGTGTCTTACTTGCCATTCCATCATAAAGGAATCAAACATAAAGGTTTAACTGCGAACAATGAAGTACCGGTAACTGAGGGATACACTTCGTGTGTTGCCACCAGATGTCTCTCACTGTCTGAATTTTGACTTTACGTAACAGGCAGGAGCTTCAACTTTTTTTTATGGTAGCGGAGTAGACCTACATGAATCTGTCAACTTGATGCCTTGAATTCCATTTCTGAGGACAACAGAGCTATTTTTAGCACAATTAGTGTTCCATGTGCAAATGTACGTTAGCCTATTCAAATGTACACAGATGACCCTGTGCTCTCATCGTTCGTGGAGTACTCATTAACTCGGTCCTTTTCTATCATATGCCCACTAGTCTGAATTCAATTGCACTAAACATGCAGAAGGGTCTTGCCTATCATATTTGTATCAGAATGCAAATATGTTGAGGCTTAAAGGGTTACTGTCCACATTTATAAAATGCTAAATTTGTAAGTCGAACCTTTATGTTTGATTCCTTTATGATTACATGTATAATATGATAGCTGCAACATGGGCTGAGTAGCATTGAAGTGATGAAACCTGAGCTAGCTCAGTTGAGTGTACATGAGGATAAGTCATGTAATTATGGCAGAAGGTGGTGTATAATTAAGTCAGGCTCAGCCAGAATCAGAGGAGCCTTGATGATAGCCAATGAGTAGGCCTATTAACATGGGATTTGAACGTGGCAGCTGATCATCTGGGGCGACCGCCACGAAACTACGATAGCACTAACAGGGCCTAACAGAGAAATTCTGTAATGGTAAAAGCCATTGCATACCTATCTGTTAGGCACTGTTAGCGCTATCGGAGTTTCGTGGCAGCCCGCCCTGGCCTTTTGAAGAC